>JAZHYW010048016.1:0-14960 GCA_037355805.1 Ixodes ricinus | reverse complement strand
GCTCGATGCTTGAGTGGTCTGACCCCCGCACACGACGCGACGCACTAGCACTCGCCGCATGCCGTCACACCCCGTATAGTTCACAACCTCGACGCTAAGAAAGAAACGGAATGCTGCAGGATTTTGTCAACAACATTCTGTCCTGCCACTTATACAGAAAAGCTTAGAACAAGGACGGATTTTTGAATGCTATGATAAACAAAGAGCAAAGCATCGGGAGTCACGTTTTCACAGGGCCTCACTTGAAACATCAATAACACCGCGTCCTGTGCATGGAAAGCATTTGGGTACATTAAACGCCATTTTTTCACTTCTTGAAGATCATAAAACGAATCGCATATAAAACACTCGTCGGGACGAAACTAGAATATGCGGATATTATCTGGTACCCTAATCAAGCATGCCTTCTTAACGATTGAATCTTTTCAGATTAAAGCATCACGTTATATCACATATGACTATCCTACACCTCGGGTGTCAGAGCTGTTAACATAAACAAATAATACTTAAGTCTGCTAGACCCATAGAACCGAAATTGGAAGCTTGTTTTCCTTCATTTATGTCATTTATTTTACGTGCCCAAAAACAACCTTGCAGGTCTCCTCTTTGGTGCACATGCATAAATATGAAAAAAAGGAAAAACACAGATTAAGATTTAAACACAAAGCAACAAACACACAATATTTAAAGTTCGGCAACAAGCACTCTCACTTGGTTCCTGAACGCCACTGTATATATCAGAGTTCGGCATTTTCAATATTGATAATCAGAGGTTGTATCCGTGACAGAGGAGATGGTTCATGGTTTCTACTATTCTTCATCTGAGTTTCTGCAGCCTCCATCTCCAAGACCCATCTTACGTTTCCAAGTGCCTTGATCATATTCCTCTAAAATTCAGCCTCCCTTCTCCAGAACTAACAAATTTAAAAACTCCCCGCATTCTCTTCCCGTTGCAGACTGGAATTTATGCTCAGACACATTATGAATGAAACTGACAAAAAAAAAAAATATACGTGACTTCCGTAAAACGTTTGTACAGTGCTAATGTTTTTAATTTTTTTCCTTTTTTGAATGTTGTGTACTTTATTCTGTAACTCTCCCTCCCCCCTCCCCCTTCCATGTAAAGTTCTCTCTGTTGAATACCCTTGAAGATATAAAACTGAACTGAAGTAATAATATAACCCGCTTTAACTCGGCTTTTCACTCACTTTAAACGTTCTGTCGTGACCTTGCGTTACCTGATATTTTATGTAATTGTATGCACTTCTCCACGGACTGAGACAGGCTTTCTCTTTCTAAGAAGTAAACAAGCGAACATCAGTAGGGTTCAACAAGCCTGCCTTGTACAAAGCTTTGTGGAGTTGGAGAAGCGAGAGTTTGAATAAGCTAAAAGTTTGAGGTGGGGCTGTCGGCGCATCTAGTATGTTTGGTTTCTTCACTTAATTATATTATTCCGCAAAAGAAAAACAGAAAAGAAAAAAAAAGTTTGTGAAGCTATTTCTAAGCTCTTAATTCTCATCAGAGAATCTAAAAAAATCATTTGATTGTAGATTTAAACTTCTTTTAAAGTTAATAAATTGGACATGTGTAGAAAGACCTTCATAGATTAAACATAACATCCCATCTATGCATCAGCTTTTCTTTTAGAATTTTAAAACAAGGTGCCAATAAGTCATTAATTAATAGGAATGCAAATGACGAGGACCCAGTTTTGCATCTTAAAATAGAACTTGAAAGATTTCGTATTTTTAGAAATGCAGATCTATATGTTAAGGTCATATATTATATCTGATGTTTAATTGATATTTTAGACCATAGACCATACACAAACAAAACATGAAAATATTTAGAAATTGCCTTCATGGGGAAAATGATGTTTAAATTTGTACTTCTTATAGTTTTTTCTTGCATAAGATGATTTTTTCGCCAGGATAACTTTATTTGATTATAAAGTTATTGTGCTACTTGAATAGGTATTTGTTTAAACTTTTATTTGATATATAATTTGTCATAAAACTTATTGTTACAAAAAGTGATCATGATACAAACCTGGTAAATTATCGTCAAAGCGGACGGGTTCTGGATATTTTTTACAAAAATAAAATGAAAGTAACGAAGGTTTTCATAAATATCTATGCGCTTCTAATGTAATCTTGAAAGCCATGTAAGAAGTTTTCTGTTGTCCGGAAGGTATCTGAGTCTGGTGAAGCTCTCTAAAACGTGACCTGGGACCACGGTGTGGAAGGTGCTCTTTAGGTGTAGAGACTCCGCTCTCCGCCGCGACCAGATAATGACAGCCGCGCGCTTGGCTTCATGGAGCCACCCCAGATGGCGCCGTAAGTTTCAGGCCATCCGGTATGCACCGGGCCACTGCAGCCTGGCCGCCTAGGCGTGCAGCTTGCTTTCTCCGGCAGCTACGGGTTCGCGTACGATGGTCAGGTAGGTGGGGGCCATTCAACGATCATCTCTCTCAACATAAAGTTTGCATAACCCGAAAAATGGCAGACGGACAAACAAGAGTAACTCCCTAATACCAGCCGACGCGGCGGTCTACGAGTGAAAAAGAAATATTTCTCCCAGCGATAATTTCAGCCTAGCTTACATTCCGTCGTTCGTTTCCTCAGTAGCGCAACAGTAACGTCGGTAACAGTTTGTAAAAATGAATAAACTCTGATTGCGCAGGTAAACGATAACTTGAGTGCGACCGAAAGAAAAAAGAAACGAATGCACAAAAATAAAGAATGATTAACGCAAACCTTGTTAACGGATAATACGGAACTGAATCGGTTTGCACCGTACACATTACTTTTCTAAAAAAAAAATACATTGGGTTCGCAAATTCCATTAGGTGACTGGACTATTAAAAAAAAAAAACTTTTGTTTTCAACATGTGGGGCAGCTAACATGATTATTCTTTTACATTTTAAGGCAGCCTTTGAGTCCTGCTAAATTGAACTGCTGGTCGACTTGGCACGAAGTTACACATTTAGCACGCAGAGGTTAATGAAAGCAGCAATCTTTGAAAGGTTCACATTGTTATTACTTACATCTGCGTGTAGCAGATTGCAACGCAATTTTATAGTAACCACACTCGTCAAGGAAAGCACACCTGTTTTATTAATGGCACTTCTGATATAAGTATAAGTAGAACGAGTTGGTATGTATTGATAATGGAACCGCGCAACTTTTACAAGGACAGTGTAAGGAACAGGACAGGACGAGTTCTGACAATTGCAGGAAACCACGAAGAGAACATGCAACAACACGACTCTCTAATCAATTCAATAGAATTGTGTAACAAATAGCGCCCAATTTGTGAGGCGCATGCGAATTTCCATCGTGATTAGAGAGTCGTGTGTTGTATGCTTCTTCGTGGTTTCGATACCAAACCTTTCAGTTGTTAGTCAGCGCTCGTCCTGTCCAGTTCCTTCCTCTGTCCTTGTAGAATTCGCGCGATTCTATTATAAAAAATATTATAATCACGAACTTAAAAAAAAGAATTAAACAATCGCTATAAAAAATCGCCTGTAAAAAACGCTGTTGAAAGATTGCTTTAATATATGAGCACACTCTATAGCTGCTTTTTGAGTTCTTTTCCACATTACGAGTCGCACAGTCGGGACTCTTTCTTCTTTTCTCGAGACTGATTCTTTACATCTCGGTTTTTTCCTTTGCAGTACTGTCGCATGTCCATGCAATCCGAACCCATTTGCATCGTTCGACCGAAACCGGAGAAGCTCCTGCCTTCCACGGAGGCGTCTGCGTTCCACGAGAACGCCAGACAGAATCAGACCCTGACCAGATGGGCAGTCTGTTGTGTCTGCGTCTACCGCATGCAAGACAGTCCCCTACGAGTGCTCTTCAATTCGGAGGGAACAGCGACCGAGCGTGTGACTGATGCATTCAGCAGACGTCTGTATCCTGATTGTCTCTTTTACTAATATTTTCATGTCGTTGTTTTCCTTTCTAAAATGTTTACGTTTCCCAGGCTGGAGAGCAGTCGGCGCATTCATTCAAATGTTTGGCTATTTCGAATCCTGGATCTTTGGTTTTTACATTTCTTTGTACACGGTTCACTATTGCAAAAAAAAAAAAAAAATGTTGGAAACAATTAGAGGCGGCGTAAGCAATGGGTGACTTAGCCCACGTTCCGGCGGAGGGCCGGCGATCGGACGATGGATGGATGGATGGATGAATACGGCTGAGCCCTTTGGATCGGGCGGTAGCTTACGCCACCTAGCCAATTTGTCTTACCATTTAAGCTTAGAATATTTAAATGTGAAAACTATATACACTCTGCACTGAACAGAAAGTGAGGCTATAAAACCCCCTTGCCATCCGTTAATAAGAAAATACCTAGTTTTCTCGTGCTTTCTGCCACCATTCACTTAATCTTTGCTTGGTAATCTCTACTGTCTTGTAATCCACTTTTCCTTCGCTGTCTCTAAAACCCAATGACTTTATTAAATCTATGTTGTCTTCGGTAGGCATAGGGTGAAGCCCTTTACAGTAGAGTATCAAGTGCTCAGCCGTCTCGTCCACCTCTCCACAAGCAGCGCACACTGTATCCATTTCCTGGTACTTCGCTCTGTATGTTCTGGTTCGCAAAACACCTGTCCTTGCCTCAAACAACAATGAGCTTCCCCTAGAATTATCATAAATGCTTTCTTTGGCAATAACTGTTTTGTTTAATCTATAGCTTTCAGAGCCCTCTTTGTCTGCATTCCTCTAGCCACCGATCTCTTTCTGTGGCCTTAACTTTCTTCTTAACGGAGACCTGCTCTTCCGTAACCCCACTATAGCCTAAAAACTCGAAAAAACTAAAAGCTCGACGGCCTGAGCGTTTTGGCGCCCTCTAGGGGTAGGCGGAGGAAACGTAGGAAGGAGGGGACGTGATGTGTTGCCGTTCCGACGGGGCGAGGAGAGGAGTCTCCACACCTGAAGAGCCTTCACACGTGCCTGGGACGATCGCCCAAATTCTAAAATTGGTTTTTTGTCATTTAGAAATCTAAAACTCGAAAATTAAAAATATAACGTCTAAAAACAATTTCTCAAAATCGTCCTAATAAAAAATTTGCCCTACATTTGGGTCATATCTCAAAAAGTTCTGAAAAATAATATATATATATATATATATTTTTTTTCTGAACTTTTTGAGATATGACTCATTGTTTTCTGCAGATTTAGAAATGAAATTGTCGTTATGCATTCCCAAAGAATTCCTGATAAAATATACGAAACTATTGAGAACAATTCAGAAGGCACATTTAATACTCCATACCGAGGACGATTTCCTGAAGATTAACGGGCCTTGTCGAGTGGTGAGTAATAGCCATAACGATGAAAATAAAATCTAAACAAAACCTGACCCAAGTTACAGCGCAGAAATTGTACATATTTTACATCATAAAAGAAGAACGTAATGCAGACGCTTTAGGCGATAAAACGTGCAGATGCAAGCTAACCAAATGCAAGCTAACCAAATGCAAACTGAAACTAGCCGTCTCCAAGCAACACGTAGCCTCAAAATAGTTTCGATAGCCCCGATATCCCGTAACTATACCTCCAGGTAAAGTATTGATTTCATGAAACACCAGGCACATCTCCGCATGCACGATGGCGCCGGTGCAGTATCGGGTATTGTTTTGGGTATGCAAAAGCGATCCACTAGCACTATCTGAATCGCGTGCACGCCGGGAAATCTGGGTCCTGTTCGACCGACACATTTCGTTTCTTTTATTTCGTTAATGAGGACCACGCTGGAAGTACAGAACTAATCTCGGTCTTTTGCCTGACATGCCCCACTCCCAGCGCAGGAACTGATAGTACAGGACATACTATTCGTTTTTGCGCACCAAACCAGTGTGTAACCGCGAACTCAGAAAAGTTTTGGAAACGGTTTATAACTGGAAGACCCCCCCCCCCCTCCCCCTACTTCCCAGAAGGTTATCCATTCGTCCTTTCTTGCGCCTCTACGTCCTCGATACTTCATTGCAGGTGACACTTTGATACCGTGACGTCACCTATCCATATCCGTGCGCTGTGTCGCACCACGTGACGCACCTGACACGACGTCACGTGACGTGATGCGGCCGTAATGTGACGTCACGGTACAACATGACTTACAGCAGCGACTTGATGTCGTAAAGTCACGTGATCTCGAATGCCTTCTAAACAAGATTAAACGATCTCTGATTAAATACTGTATTTCACGCATAAATTCACTTTGGAGATTAAGATCGTTGGTAATTTCTATTATAATTTCATTTTCATCTTACGTGGACTATTGAGCATGCATACACGCAAAAGAGCCTAACTTGTAGATGTCCCAGATATCCAAAAACTACCTGTCCTGATGCCGAAGATATCGAGCCCATTAGCGAAACATCTCTTGTCCGCCTCTGGTACTATTAAATAATTAATTAATTAATTAACTAATAATTAATTAATTAACCCTCAAAATCCCCAAGGGGCATTATATAAAGGGGATGGGGAATACAAAAAAACATACGTATGGAACATAATACAAAAATAGACAACAAAAAGAGAAAGAAAAAAATCCTGGCCAAGCAGTAGCCACACAGAACTTTATCTTAGTTACATATTTATTATGGATGAGACTGCATTTCTAAAAAGATCTGGGTCACTGATGTGGACTATGTGGTCCGGCAGATCGTTCAATTCTATTATGGCAGGAGGAAAAAATGAGTTGTTAAAAGTGACAATGAAACCGGGGATGCGACGTGCACTAAGAAAGTAAATGGCGTCGAGATGAACAATAGGGGATCTAACAACAGAGATTGTCTGAGTTGAGGGTGGTAGTAAAACCTTTATAGAAGAGACAAACGCGTGATAATCTGCGGCGAGTATTGAGAGCGGGGAGGCCGAGAGCGACTTTCATTGTTGACACAACTGACATTGTTGATCACAGTTAGATAGGATGAAATGGGCAGCTCGATTTTGAATGGATTCTAAGGTGTTAGCTAGGTAAATTTAACGAGGAAACCAGACGGCAGCTGGGTACTCTATTTTCGAATGTACAAGGGTTTCGTAGGCCAGCTGCCGCACTTTGCATTCACCGGTACTTTGTATTAAAAAATCCCGACCCTTGCTCTAAATTAAGCTGTAATTGTCTTTTTTTATCAAGACTCGAATGATTAGTTTGTCTTTGGAAGCAAAGGGCCCGTTTCTCTCAAGTCTTGGGAAATGTAAGACAAAGCACCAAGGTTTGTGCCTGGCGAGTTCGCGGTCTCTTCATCGTGCTCGATCTTCTTCTTGAACTCGCTTAGCCGGCGCTAGCCCACTGATTGACGTAATATTAAAGGAAAGTAAATATTTCAATGTCGGGCACTATGGTGAAGGACGCTAAAGGCACAAGCCACGTTTTAGAGCTCAGCTCTTAGGCGCCCGTTTCCGTGATTTGCGGCGTCGGCATCGGCGTCGGCGTAACCGCGCTAAATTTAGCGGGAAAATTGACAGCACGTGACCTCAACACCAATTAAATTCCCGCTAAATTTAGCGGGAAATTCAATTTCGCCGCTACATTTAGCAGACAAATTCAGTTTCTCCGCTAGATTTAGCAGACAAATTCAGTTTCTCCGCTAGATTTAGCGAGAAAATTGACGTCACGTGACCTCAACACCAATTCAATTCTCCGCTAAATTTAGCGGGGAATTGAAATGGTGTTGAGGTTACGCGACGTCAATTTTCCCGCTGAATCTAGCGGAGAAACTGAATTTGTTCTTAGGTGACGTGACAGCAAGTCATGTGACGTCATTTTTCCCGCTAAATTTAGCGGGGAAACTGAATTGGTGTTGAGGTCACGTGGCGTCAATTTTTCAGCTAAATTTAGCGTGGAAACTGTGGGAGGAGGGGGGCTGGAGGAGAAGGAAATGAGGAGGAGGAGGAGTGGAGGAAGAGGAGGGAGAGGAGGAGAGGGAGGGTAGGTAGGAGGAGAGGCATACCGTCCCCTCCGTACCCTCTCCCCTCCTCCTCAAGAGCTGCGCTCTAATTTCGCGTTACAGAGATTTGTAAACGTCTTTCATTTTCTTTTTTTGAATTTCAACATTCACATTGTTATTTTGTTTGAATTCGCCTCAAGCTATTCTACAAAATGAAATTAAAAAAATATCTTCCTTACTAAAGTTGGCACAAAATCTTAAAGTCTGTGAAATTCCTTTCCTATAGCTCGTTTCACTATATAGGTCGGAGCACCGCCGACAATACGCGCAGACAGAACACATCATACGGCGCCGAATAAAGAAATTTTCCTTTCGTCATCTTTTGTCGTGCGTGTCATTCCCATCTAATACAATAAGGCACGAGGCAATATCGTTGGGATTTGACTTGGTGTTTGTGTGTGTGTATGTGTGTGGGTGTGAATCTCCTAGCGCTTTAGTACGCCGAAACTAAGTATGTAGTAGAAATGCGAGCCATATATTCTGTACTGCTTCTGTCTTCGAGACATTAAAGAAAAGGCGACTGCAGATTAGGCTGATTTGATGATCTTCGCCAGTAATCTATAAAAACAAAAAAGAAAGAGGACGAGTTTTCCCAAGACTCACTCTAGTCACAAAGGAAAATGCGTATTTTTGTTTTGTGCGTGAATGGTATTAGCCTATTCTTAATTTGTATCTGACCAACATTCTTGATCAGGCACGTAACCAGGATTTTGTTTTTCTTTGGGGGGGGGGGGGGGGGGCGCCCATGACAAAATGCTGCATGAGGGAAAGGAGGAGAAGAGGTCCCAGCAAAATAGAAGATTTCGAGGGGGGGGAGGACGGCCCCCGCCCCCTGGCTACGTGCCTGCTCTCGGTTCAATACCCCCTATAGAGTAGCGCAGTGAAGTCTCCTTCTTCCGGGAAACAAAGCAGATAGATACTCGATTTTAGCCTCTGCCGCGCAACGTTGATACGATAAATGACGTGTCGTTGGTATACAAGCGGTCCCGCTTTTGATGTCTGTGATTGGACTATGGCCCCATCTTAGCTTGTACATCACAGAAAAGGCAGTCTGCATACATGTTCGAAGCACACACAAGTATGCAGCGAGCACGCTTTAAACCAGAGATAGCAAAGTTATTCTTTAAAAAAGTAATTAAATTGCATTAGAAATGTATTTTCTGAAAACTGCGAAAATGTAATTAAATTACATTACAGATCATCCCAGAATAAAAATAGTCACATTTCAGTACACTTCCTTTGCAACGGTAATGATATTACTTTGACATAATTTTTCTACACCTTGGCAGTCATTTGTGCTTATTTTGATTTTTATTTACAGGTGCATATACCTGAGCTCAGCTCTTCCTGTTTTCATCGAACGGCTTCATGCGCCTCCAATGTGAACCATACTGAACAGTCGTTCCGCTGGCGCACACGACGGAAATGTTTAAACATGCTAAATAACTTCCTTTATAGCTGTGACTCAAAAACAGAGACAACTCACCGGTTTCTCTGTTCACTCATCGGTTAAGGTCCTTACTCAAATGGTGTTATATCTCTCCGTCTTTTCAATTTTGAAGAAGTTATGGTCCGAGTCGGTAACTTAAGTCGACCATATGAAAGCTCGTTCTAACAAGGAGTCGCCATGTGAAACGTTTCCCTCCGGACTCATACGCCATCTAATCCTTTTCTCTCAAGAGCACTAGAGTTGAAGCGTTCCAGGGCATTCCTCTCGAGGAATACTGTTCGGAAACACCCGGAGAGTCCAAGGTATTTCCGTTGTCACACAAAAGGGCTGGAAGCTAGTTTGCTGGGCAGAAGCGTCCCCAGTTGGGGAAACGAATGACGCGAGCTTCCTAAACTATGTGCTTTCCCAACAAACGGGCGGTAATATCTGCTCGTTTGCTTATTCCCGAATAAATGTACAAAGGTGAGATATGAGAACCTTAAAGCGAGCGGAACTTCTCGCTTCCCGTCCCTTTCCGACTACAAAAAGCACCTTTAGTTACCGCGGTCAAGGCTACGGACGAACCGTTCTGTGGCCTTGACAGAGGCATTTGGGAGTCACCATTTATTGCGGTCGTTTGTTCACGATGGTCGAAGCTTACGTTTGACCTTTGCTTTGCGCTCAGATGGCCGTCGTTTAATTGCTCTCGTGTGTCTTTCACGACATTTCACCATGCAAAGAATAATTGTTCTCTTTTATCTCTTAAAGCTCGCAAACGAACTGTCTCATTTAGAAGAAAAGTTATTTCAAAAGTAATGAGTAATTATTTGCGTAACTGCATTACCAGCCTAGAAAGTAATTGATTTCATTACTCGTTACCACAAACAAGTAATTTAAGTACTGTGATTTCATTACGGTAATGTCATTGCTGCGATTTCTGCAGTTTGAGCGTGCTTGAGGAGCGTTCGCAGAAGATTCTGTCGTCATGTATGCAGCAGGCACCGTGTCTTTTCTATGATGTAGGAGCAGCGCGACCGGGGCTTTACGGGCGTATAATCGCAGCTTCCAAAGCAGTGCGGTTGGACGGCATACGAAAGTCGCAGAGGTCTCTAGAGGCTCATCATTCCTGTCGTCAATCAAAGCGAACTTCATCGTTGTCGATCGACATCTTGGACGCAACAAGAACACCTCGTCCGGCCGCTAAAACCAAAATGGTGTCCCATTCAGATCTAGCGCGGCCGCCTATGCACACAAGTTTGAGCAGCTTTCGAATCCTCCTCCACACTCCCCCCCCCTCCCCCCCCCCCCACACACACACATAGCGTCACCCTTACTGGATCCCCGACCCACATAAAGCAGCAAATATGCTGACGTTCGACGACTCCCGAGCATTTTTTTTATCGCTCCGAAGCATTAGGGACTTTTAGCAAACCGTTACCGTGTTCCGTGTACCGCACTAACAGGAGCCTTTGAAGCATGCTTTTAAGCGCGCGCCCCGCGGTCACAGTATCACCCGGACGCGCGCTTATGAAAGCATATTGCTTCAAGGGCTCCGGTAGTGCGGTACCCGTGAACACGTTTACGGTTTGCTAAAAGTTTATATAGTGTCATTCGCCGCTAAGAACAGCGCAGAACGGATCACGAAGCAAGGAACGTGAACCAAATAAGTCATGTCCTGCGCTGTCAGTGTCTGTATAGGGTAGTTGCTTTTAAATCAAACAGATAAGAAAAAAAAGGGGGGGGGTGAGAGTAAGGTACGTGCCGTCTTCATCAAGTATTTATCAGTTTCGGCGTAGATTAGATGGGAGGATAATCGTCATGGTGAGTTGCCTGATTAACTCTTTAATTATTCGTTTTAGGGGTTATGTTGCAATTGCAGTGTCGACGGTGTTTTAATTTAAGAGGTCGAACCAATCGAAATAATTTGCCTAAATGTAATAGTTTGTGAGATGTTGATTTTGATCACTTTGCACATTTTCTTTTTCTAAACTAATTCTAAGAATTGCGCACAAAACAAAAAAAAAAAAGCTCCGGAAGCTTTGTTCAAAGTGAGGCTTGGAACAGTGCCGTTGTGTCAATCTTGTCGCCACCATCTCGGCAGCGTGTCTTTGATGGGTGCGCCGACGTCAAAAATAGAAGAAAAAGTGACGACGTGACCAAAAGGACTACGTCACTTTTCTAAACGTTATTGTGGGCTCGCGCGCGCTATTTTTGGGCGCAATTTCTAAATCGGGCTAAATAACGTGAAAATTCAGCAATTAATATCCCCAGAAAACATTACATTTTCGCATTTGTTTTAAAAATTGGTCTAAGCTCAAATAGTAAATGACGTTTACACTGCAATTTCAACATAAACCCTAAGACCAATAATTCAAAAGCGAATTTGCAGATTTTAGTTAATTTGTAAACTTACCATGACGCTTACCCCTTCATATATAATGTCCGGTGAGCTTGATAAATACACGGCGAAGGTGGCACTCGTTTAACTCTCACCCCATTAAAAAAAAAAACAACATTCTGTTTGAAGTAAGGTTAAACACGTCATATGTCGTTTTTGGCGCTTGTTAAAAAAACATTTAAACAAATCCCTGCAGTTTTTTTTTATTGAAGCCAGCAGAAATTAAATTTTTACCTCCTCCGCAATTGTCAAATAATTATTTGGCAGGGTTCTGAATTTTGCAGGGCACCGGTACCAGTGGCGTAGAGAGACTTTTTTTTTTTTGCCGGGGGAGGGGGGGGGGGATATCTTTTCCTGGTTACGCCCCTGACCGGCACCGAATCCCACAAGGACACTACGCCTGACAGAATGCTGGTCCATCACCTTGTTCGCGTGTCCCAAAGCTGACATGGGCTCGTATAATCCCTCGCGACATCGAAACTGCAAAAAAAAATTCCGCCCACCAAAAAAAAAAAAAAGAAAAAGATTCCTTGTTTAATGTTTAACCTTTCGTGCGCTAAGTGGAGCTCTGATCTTACGGGCGGCAATCTTGGAAGAAAGGGCGCGCTGATCGAGGGATCGTCCCTCTCGCTGACGTCAGCGAAATGACGCGTTCGTACTGGGGGCGTTGTGACGTCACCCAGCTGATAGGAGGTGGGCGGGACCCTCCTATCTGCTCTCATGTTGAGTAAGACCATGGACGATTGAAAGCTGGGCAACTGGCCGCCACCCTGTCTCCGGTCGTGCGGGCGAGCCCTTGTCAAAGCTACGCGTTCACGCGCGCCCTGCACGTGTTTGGACGCGTGGGACACCAGTTACGGCACCATGCTTGCCATAGATCCTTTTCGAAGGTCAGAGCCACCTAGTGGCCGTCTCAAAAGCTCTACTGTTTTGACTCTATAATGGCGGTGATAGGAAACAAGCAAGGTCACCTAGATCAAGTGTCCGCGACTTCGTGAAGCGACGGCGACCTATAGAAGGACCAACTTATTGGAATGCATTCACCGCCTTCAGCTCTAAAGCATCGAAGACGTTCGTTTTCTTTTTCTTTTTTTTAATAGTCAGAGAAGGAAAAGGATTGCAGTTGTTTCGCCTCCAGCGCGAGCTTTCTACCCTCCACAACGCTTCGGCGTATCGTGCACCTGAAGCGCACGGGCGCGGCCAAGGCACGGCCAGGGAACGGATCGCGCGTGCTGGAGACCGCGGCGTTCTCACTCTGGCAGTAACTATAGTGCTTCTTGTCGGATCTGACATTATCGTACCTCCAATCTGCATCTTTCTTTTTTTTTTTTAGGGAAAAGGGGGAGGGCACGCGCGAAGAGAACGCGGTCTTCGGTTCACAAGGTTTTCCCCATCTCACCACGGATCTCGCCAGTGTGACCTTCCAGAAGACGAAGACGAGACCAGCGGCATGACCGCTCGGCGAGAAAGACGGGCACCTTCACCCGACGACGGGAGCGAGCGCCGGCGGCGTTGCTTCCGGAGGCACCATTGGAACAGCCAGACAGGCCCCCCAGTTGTCCTCGCGAAGTCTGGAGACACCTTGCGGAGCATAGGGCTCACGTAGCAGCTGCCTCGCACCGTAAATCGCAGTCGTGTGTCAACTTCCTTCTTTCCTTTTTTTTTCTTTTTTTCAATGAGCTTGTTGCCGCGCTGGGATTTTGTGCGCGGGTATTTTCGTCCGACACAAAAGAAGAAATCTTCCTTTTTATTTTGGATTCTGTTTCAGTTTTTTTTCTTGCTCTTTTGATGAGTTCAACCGGCGGCTGGTGCGCCCGCGTATACGGATGGGAAAGGAAGACACAGTCAATTGTTTTTTCGAGATGATTATGACAAGTGCGCTTTTAATGACCGCTCGTTGACAGTCATTTCGGCGAGAATGGTCCTTATTGCGAATTATACTGATAATCGCGTATCCGAGACTGTAATCGCGTCGTCTCTCCCCCTAAAAAACAGCAGGGTTTCTCGGTATTCGTGTTTGTTTCGGGAGAAACGAGATGCGCTTTGCGGGGCGCGTGAAGCAAAATCTCTCTCTTGTCTCACACACGCACGCACGCACGCGCGCGCACACACACACACGCACACTACACACACACACACACACACACACACACACACACGCGCACACACACACGCACACACACGCACACGCACACACACCACAAACAACACACTCTAAACTTCGTTTCAACATAAGTTAGAGCGCAGTAAGAGGCGAGAACACATAGAATACGGACGCACAACCTAAAATCGAGGTCAAGAGAGCTAGTGCATCGTGCAAGATACAGTTACAAAACACTGCCTGAGGCTAACTTCTTTCTTGATCCTGTCAAATATTTTTTTAAGTCTATCGGCAGACATGATCAGAGCATATGTCGTAAGATACCGAGAGATAGCCCACCTAACATCAAGAGCAAATCGTGTGAAAATATGGAGTGGGCTAACTTTCAATGTACAATCAAGAAAAGTTTTAAAAATTGCTATTTTCAGGTCGTATCCCTTCCAAGCTTTTTATGCTGGCGAGGGGCAACGTAGCAAAGATGACTGTACTTCCCAGTCAGCAACGTTTGCTTATATCTCGCCATAGCTAACTAGCCGCATTTACGCCTAGGCCATCACTGATCCCAACACTACTGTTACTAGGAGTGGGCTATCTTTCGGTGTTTAAAAATTGCGGTGGCTTAGCTGGGCTATGCCAGGATATACGTAGCGTGAGCTTATGCACACAAAATGAGAGGCGCTTATCAAGCGGCTCCGGTGCAGCGTCAGACTTGGCTACTGCGCAACGGGCGCACAGCTGGAGCACGCGGCGGCGCCAGTGCGCCTGCCGCGGCTATGACGTCACTCCTCTGGAATGCGCAGACCGGCGAGGCGCGCGGCGGTGGCGGCTCTTGCGCGCCAGCTGTGCGCCGTGTGACGTCACTGCTCCTCGCGCTTGCGCAGCTTGGCTCTTTAACAGCCACACGAAACAGCTCAACCTCGGCCACTGTAGCTCACGCTACAAAATATAGCAAATCAAGGCAGAAAAAGGGTGGTCTATCTTTCGGGAGTGGGGCGTCCTTCCGGATTTTACGGTACATATGTGTGAAACAAATACTCTTTCAACATGAGTATTCGCAGAATTATCTGTGGC
>JAZHYW010048015.1:0-71726 GCA_037355805.1 Ixodes ricinus | reverse complement strand
ATAAGGGTCCCCAAAACTAGACAAGCGTGAAACAACTCCACATATTCTCATCGCGCTACCCACAACAAAAGATACATGATCTTTAATTTTAAGGCACTATCTAAACACGCGCTAAGATCATTCACAACAGAGACGCTCTGCACTGGCATTCCATCAACATTATATATGTTGTCACAACTGTAGTTGACGTCGGCACAACGAAAAAAACTTTTGTTTTTGTAGGGTTCAAGAGCAACTGGTTCTGTTGGCAGAACCAGTTGGTGTTAAGTTATTCCGAGGCTGCAATCTGGCTAGGCAGTAGAGGTCTCATCGCCTTCTCGAAAATTTTCGAAATTCAATTTTCGCATGACATATCAGTTAGCAATTCAAGCGAGCGGATCAATACTGCATGTAATCCCAGGTCTTATTTGAAAATTGTTTGCAACCTTTATGTTAGTTTAGTATTTTATGAAAATACTGTACTCAAAATGCTACCAGAAGTCTATGAGGGTGCAGGTTTCTTGCATAATCTAAAGAGCGTGTTGGTAAAGTTGACTTGACAAAGAATATATAGAAACTCGGGACAAGGGACGACGAACGTATCTTTTACCGCGCTACAACACAAAAGAACTTAAAAGCCTTGATTTATTTTGATTTATTCTTTCTATGTCATTTTTCTTAAATTTTTTTCTTTGCAATTTTATTTTAACTTTTTTATTACCACCACGCCTTTTTTATTTTTGCAAATGTGCACTTTTTTACGGCAGCCATTTGTCTGTAACGCTAGGTACCTTTAGTTTCTTGTTCCTGCGGAGCCGTTCACGTGACCTCAAGATCCCCCTTGCGGGTGAGTTAAAGACGCCGGGAGAGATATCCGCATTGATCAGAAAACCGGCCCAGGCAAACGCGTATGTGAACAGCACCGACCACGTGACCTCCTCTCCTGACGACCGAGAAAGATCCGGTGTCAGCGAGCAGACGATGACACTGGCGTGACCCGCGAGAATTAGACGAGACTTGACGAGACCGGAGGCGCGCTTCCGCACTTAAGTGACACGGCTCGGTCTCCGGCGACAAAGCACGCGCAAAAAGGAAAAAAAAAAGATTGTCAATAAAAAGCTTCATCGTCAAAAAACGCGCGCACAAAAAAGGAATACAAAAATAAGAAGTCTGCGTTATGGCGGAGTGGCACGAGGCCCTCAGAGAAGGAAAGAGCGGGAAGCTTTGTAGAGGCGGATAATGCTTGGTGGCCTTTCCGTGACCGCCCAATCTCGCCGCCAGGGCGGCGCTACGAGTGGCGCCCACGCGATCAAAGCTGCTTAGTGGTTTCTAGTAGCCCTCTGTCACGGAAGCTCGAATCAACCCGGACTCTTACACCACACGATCCTGGATTTTTTTACTGTTCTTTCTTGAACTGTAGATTTTCGTTTTTGTTTTCGCGGCATTTTGGTTTTGAGTTTCTTGTGGGTTTCTTCGGGAGTTCTGTACGCGCAGGAGGGGTTTAGTGCACATCACGAGAGGGTTTTAGCTGACTGGGTGTCTGTCTGTGTGGGGAGTGATAGTATGGCGGTCATCAAGCTTCTAATTTTAAGGAACTCTAAAGATTATGACACTTGTGGCTAGATTCCTTGTTGTGAACTATCTCGTATTCCATCGGGGTGAGCAAATTCTAGGCGATATTGTCTTTCATAAAACTCATAGCAGAAGGATAAAGTATATATGTCGTGGAATCGTGAGTGAAATCAATGGTTAATTCCTAATTACGTGGTTTCTGATATCGAATAATGAATCAAATTATAGATGTAAATAATTAACATTAGCTATCAGTTCAGCGTATTTCCCCTACTATGTTAATGAAATTTTAAAATAAAACGAATTTTTGCCTTTACTTAAGAAACATTTTAGTAAAACAGTCACTAATTTCATCCCACCTTACGGCTTGCATAAATATTTTGTAGAACTTATGTTCATCCCTAGTGAAACAGCTTATTTTTATAAGAAATGTTTTGATACAATAAACACATATGATTGAATAAGATCATATAAGAAGATATAGGATCCATACAATTGTTTATAGGAAGTCATGAAAAACAGATTAAAAGTTTCTTTTAAATGTCTGATAAGTTTCTTGTAACTTTTGTATAATCTTATATTGTTCTTTTATATTCTTATAAAGTTATTATACACTCTTATATGATCGTATCTGAGCATAGGCGCTTATTGGACCATACCCTTTCTTATACTCATAAGATTTTTCATTAGGGATTTGCCGTCAAACTTCTTCAAACTCCTTACAATGATGTAGTGAACTAGCATCATGTACGCTCGTCCTTTAACTTGGCTATTCGTCTATTTTAGTAATTGAGACTTAACGGTACACTGTCGACATCATTGCCATTTTAAATAAATCCATCAGGTTGATACTCCCGCGAGCGTTCAGAGATGCCTTGCCACGGCGGAAGCATGCCGTGAAAAGTTCCGACGCCGTGCTTGACAAAATGTTTGAACTCGAGCTGCTCACATATCGACAGAGTTGCCTTGAACAAAGTGTGACGCAACACAGCCGTAACCACATGCCTTGTAGATCACATTACCTGTATCAAAAAATACAAAAAACAAACAAAATTTCTTTGTGAGCCGACGACTACCCAAAACTAATAAAAACAACAACGAAATTTAAGATTGTGGGCACCCGTAATAATTATGTCAGTAAAAAGAAAACGCTCGTCAGGAAGAAAGAAAACAATAACACGTTCCTAACTGAGTAGTTTTTTTTTTATACTGAAACACACGTTACAGGAGCCCACAGGATCAAATATCGGTTTGATGAATGTTAGGCTTATATAGGTGAACGTCGGTTCATAAAGAAATTTTGTTTATTCTTGTCAGGGTAACGTCATGTGCTCAAAACTTCCGGATTTTATCACCACCGCCTTCGAGCGCCAGATTCTCACGGAGTTTCAGCATTTTGCGATGAGTGGTTTCTTTATTCGGACCGAAGAACCGGGTACCATTTTCCCTCTTTCACTCTGTACACGTGAGCATATGAGCCCGGTCTGTCGATCTCACACTGCAACAAGTCCTGCGGGTCTGCTTTTCGCACAAAACACTTACTGAGTGCCAATCACTGCAATTTAAGGAGAGAGCTCGAAGAATGACGAAAACAAAACTATGGTTTAGACTTAAAACAACAGTTTGCGCTCTGACACACAGCATGACGTAAGCACGAGAAACGTCTGCTGCTCATCGTCACAGTGCAGATTGTTTAATTAGGTCAAGACATATTTTCAGGACCATCATTCGCTCCACATTTCCGAGAGTGAGCGCCAACTCATTTTGTCGTGGGCGTTGGCACTTCTCTATATCGAGCTTGTCGTCATTTCACTGAAACTAAAATAAGAAGATGAAAAGAGTGGAATATAAATCAGACGAAAATTACGAGCTCTAACCACAAGCTTAATAAAGACCATCCCGCCGTTTCGTGACCGATTCGGCCCCTCGTTCATGAATGAGTGCCGGTAGTGACACGCGTCGCTTATATACACACACACACGGATGTATGGGGCTCTGCTGGCGTCAGCCAAACCCCATACACATCCGTGTGCACACATTGTGACGCGTGTTTTTACCGGCTCATGCCGGTGAGACAAGGAACCGAATCGGTCCCAAAGCGTTGTTTAAGGTTAGAGTTCTTAATTTTCGTCCGATGTCTTCCCCTAACCATGCAGAAAGCTGCTGAACCTCTATCTTCAACGGAACACAAGCAAAAAAGACAAAGCGCATAGGCGTCTCCAGAAGAGCAAGGTGCCGTATTCGCGTAGGAAATACAGGGAAAAGGGATTACCGCCCGCAGCAGATATCCCCAGAAGATTAACCCTAATCCTGACTAAAGCCGCAGTCCCACTGTTTATACATCATACAAAACACACGGTGTTCGTTGTAGACATAATGACCGAAGGACGTTAGAATCATGCTTGCTTTACGCGTACGCATGCTTTGAACATGTATGCATACAGCATTTGTACGTTCAGTAGATAATTTTAGGGAATCGTATTTGCACATGCGATACGGCACGATGGGCCCTCCGGTACCCACTGGGCATGTGCAACCGCAAAAGACTCGCACATGCGCAGTTCGTACCTAAGGGCGCATTGTACCGTATCGAATGTGCAAAAACGTTTTCCTAAAACTCCCTACTGTTTGTAGACTGTCTTTTGTACGATGTATTAGGAGTGTGGCTGCGGCTTTAGATACCACAAAGACGTGATATGACTAGGAAGCCAGGAAGCGCTGTCCACTTCCTGTTTCGCGGACGAAATATAACAATATATCTGACCAAGCACACCAGTGGTGGAATATCGTTGGGGGAACAAAAAGATAAAAAGAAAACAAAAACGAGCAGATCAGAGGCCTCGACATTTCAGCCATTTTGCATTTTCTTTTCTTTAAACTCTGCTGTCGACATCAGTGTCTCATGACGGCTGATCTGAAATAAAATAATTACTGGTATTAATTGTTTCATTGACCGATTGATGTAGCCGGTGAAAGATAAGCACCAAGGTTAACAACCTCGATCCTTCCGTTGTCCGTTGTAACTACTGTACGATGACAACGAGCTCAATAGAAGCACTGTTGTTAGTGAGGCAATTCCCGCTAAAAGACGGTATTTCCAGGTCTGCAGTGAATGCCATTCACAAAGACGCTAAGGAAGTCTTTAGAAAACCATTGGGAAATTCACTGATAAAACTAGGGAGGAAGATGTGGCTTCGATGTTTCGGAAAGATTCCACACTCAATTTGTATAATCAAAGTTCTAAAATTTAATACTTTCAACCAATTTCGGCCTCTCGATTTCTGTTGTTTCTTGCTAAGACAAAACCTTAGCCCAAATCTGCATGCCGTCATGTTAATATTTAATTCAGCAGGGAATTTGGTTGATTCGGATTCACAACAGTTCGAAAGTAACTATGTTACTCTTAAAAGCATGACCACCAAATATTTTTAGCAGGTCTGGAAACTTTTTTTTAAAGTTTATTTCTATAAAAAAAAGGGGAAAACAGGCTTTTTTTTTGTTGAAAATCTGGAGAATTAGAATGTAAACAATGGGCACAAAAGCTGAGGTTTCGGTACGGCTCAGTGAAGCGTCTTTGGACTTGACGTGCTCGTATGTGGCAATCGGCAAAGAGTGAGAGTTGCCCTGCTCTCAGTCTCTACCGGAGTTCGGGATTTATGACAATTACGTTACCTTATACGTGATCGGATTTATATATATATATTTTTTTTGTCTTGAGAAACGTTTTTTAGTCGCTCTAGCCGTGAGCATCGCCTTTTATGGGTGTATATAATATTTGCTTTGGTTTTTCCTGAATTATTGTTCAGCCTCTAACGTTTATAACAAAGTTCATTGCTATGTTTTGTATTTCTCTAGTACTGTGCAATATATCGATGTATTCGTACTATAAAAACTTTTACACACAAAAACAAGAAAATGTTGTGCTTTGTTCGATGACGCTTATGATGTTTCGATTACGATAATAAAATATAATCTATCAGTTTATACATGGAGCCTTGTTCTGGTTTCAAATGATTCGGACTTTTCAGTAGAACAAACAATTTAGACGTAATTTTTTCAATGTATTTATATCAAACACCAAACTAAAGCGCAGCAATCCTTTACCAAACTTTACTGCTACGCCATCAGTCTCATTGAATTCTTTCAAAAATGGCATGGTCAGTAAGATAACAACAATCATTAGTTAAACGTTTCAAGAGGCGCGATACGGATATACGATTTTAACTCGGTACTCGTTGCCGCCATCCCGTGACAATAAATTCAACAATCAGTGCCGGTACGAGCACAAACAAACAAACGAAGCCCAAGAATCCAAAGGCACAGGTTTCGCTACGAGCCGGCCTCAAGACGAAGACAAAAGTTCAAGTTACGGCGAGCTGGCAGGCCAAAGGCAGCCAAGCCAAGCGAAGCTCGAGCCAAGCCAGCCGGAGCCGGCTCAACCTAAAAGCCAGATAAAAAAAACAACAACAACCGAGCAGCTAAGCCAAGCGCTCAAATGAAAGCAGCCTCACCCCCACCCCAACCCACCCCTTTACTTAACAACAACAACAAAAAAAAGCAGGCACCATAACCAACCGACCCCAGAAAACAGAGAAAACAATAAAGATATAATAGAAGCCAGGATAAGACTAAACCAAAGAAACAAAGGGGGGCAAAATCCTAAACCAAGGAAGGAGAAGAAAATAAGAAACAAAAGAAGGAAAGGATCTCAGTTCGGTGCGCCTCAGAGGAGTTGTCCGTGACAGACAGCCAGCAGTGTTGCCAGGCGATCAATAAGGGCCACCACGTTCTAGGCACGGGGGAGAGGGCAGGGTAGCAAAGGAGACGAGCGTGAGGGGGTTCTGAACCTAGGGTTCCGACCCTGCTACCCATTCCCCTTGCCCTTTTCCTCCTCACCCTTCCCTCAGAGCCCAGCCGAGTGAGCGAGCAATCGATTTTGAGGCTGCGTGGCACGAACACGCAGACACGCACGCACATACACACGCACACGCACGCACACACGCACACACAGCGGACCCCTCAAAGCTCGAACCTCTAGTACAGAGGGGCTGCTGCATGGCGCGTCGATGTCCGTGTGTTTGTCTGTTGCGGCTTCAGACCTTCTGGCTGTTCTAGACTCTTCTTTTCCTTCTAGCCTTCAAAGCTCCGACGTCGTACCGCTATATATATATGTTTTTTGTTTGTTTTTATCGAAAGCGTTTTTGTTTTTTGTTTGTTTTGTTTCTCGATAGGCGTTTCTTTCTTTGCTTTTGTGCCCCCAAAGGAGGGTTCTAAGAACCATGTCCGATGCCGCGCGAATGCCACGAATCTAAAAACGTAGACCGAAATGCCTTGCGACCGGACGAAGGAACGACGGGGGAGTATGGGACAGCTTGGTTAGCCAGCTGAAGGGTTGAGGGAGGGGAAAGGGGGGTGGAGGGCATTGTCAATTGGTTGAATCTGTCCAAGGTATTTTTCTTTTGTGACTAGCCGGCTGCCTGGTGTTGCCCTTCTATCACGTGTCGAAGATTTTCAGTTTTAAATATATATATTTGTTTGCAGACACGCAAATATTTTCTTTGTTTTGAACGCACAAAGCTGAGAAAGTATAAACAAAAATAGAAGCAACAAAAACTATACTATGGCGCGTTTAGAATTCGTGCCACAATCAACTGAGAAGAGAGCAAAGCGGGCAAAGCGAGATATCCTACGAGGTCGACACAAATTGCAGTCCCAGACAGCATTTTTCTTTACTTAGTCTAGTCTACCGAATGGCAATATTGTGCTCCGTTTTTTTTTTTTTAAATATTTCTTAAGTTACCTTTTGCTCGTACATTCCTACGATTTAAGAAAACTGAAGCCGACAATGGCTTTTGTTTTTGCCTTATCCTCCCGGCCGGATGGTTATCAAACTTTCGATTAGTGCTTACGAAGATCCGCATGTTCATTGATGAGAGAGATTCAATTACGCGACATTAGAGTCTTCAGCCTTTCTCCGTCTTCACTCTAAGCAGACTTTTACTGTACTCATTACAAGTAATAAATTTACTTGTAATCGGTTACTTTTCGCAAGAATTTAGTAATAATTTGATTATACCTGTTATAAAGTAAACAAGAGTAATCTGAACACGTTTGAAGATGCTAAAGTTACTTGTAACTGTTACTATTTTCCCTCCCCTTTTTAATGGCACCCCTTCCTTGGACGAGGTTCCTGCAAGGAATCGTCGAACCAAGTATCTGACGACGAAAAATCGTCTATCAAAATTGGTGATTTAAGAAGATAAGTAATCTGTAATAGGACGATTCCAATACAATAACGAATAGTACAAAATGCCCGTTCTCAAAGCGTCAAAAAAATCTGTCCATTTAAAAATCTGAAATAATTGGAATGATAAGGGTTACTTTTTCGAGTAACGGCCAATTTCCTTTGCTCTCATGTTTTCAGGTAATATATTTTAGGCTAAGAGTATTTGTAATCGATTACATCTTTTTGAGTAATCTATGCAAGTCTGACCCTAAGTAACAATTATGTTGTCTGCATGTTCAGACGACGTGCAGTTACTGAGCCCCAACGGGCGTATGGTGTCTCAGCAGTAAATGAGTAATTTAGCCGATGCAGTACAACCGCTACCCTGTGATTTTTGAACGCGCATCACGCAGTATAAGGATTCACGACCGCACGCCGGTATACGATGCTCGTCCCGAACAAACACGGGCAGAGGTACGGATTGATCGCAGGATCCCTGTGTCTTGCAAACCGAGCTCTCGCTCTGTACGTGCTCCAAGCAGGGGTGCGTTAATTGAAACACTCGGCCGCCGATCCTCCCTTCACCTTAAGAGACAAAGGCAATCCAGATGGTGTGCTCGTTCATATGAGGTCTGTCACGCAAAAGAACGTAGAGTTCACCAGGGTGTTCTTTTTCGCTCGAAGTAACGACCGAAGCTGTTCTTCCCCACAGAACTCTCGAAGAACTGATCACCACGATGAAGGGATTGATCTCAGCGATTGAACCCTTTGTCGCCGAAAACTGAGGTCGGCGCTGTGACACTGACGTCCCAACGTAAGACGCCACAGCAAGGTTGTCCATAGCCGAAGAGTCACCACCGTGACGTCGACGCATATTACGTCTGGCATAATTACGTTAGGCTAATTGTCATAGCGAGGACAACTCATTTTTGTGCCACGACGTTCATTCGGACTCGTAACTGGCCGAATTCTGTGTCCGGATAGCAACGATTGTATCTCCTAGGTGTCCTCTTAAGACGCGCAGACACGCTGGCATTTTCAAGAGCGCTTGTACGAAAAAGCCAAGTTTTGCAATCACTACGTACAAGCGTGCTGCCTCGTATCCATCTCGCGCGTAATAAAATATAGTTATAACAGTAAGTGCTGCGAGAGGACAACCGAAGCCCGCGACCCTTCTTAAGAAAGTTTAAATCAATCGTGACGGCTTAGCGTTTGCACGATTACGCGTTAAATATCCGAGTACAAAAACCACTATCAGTGACTATATCGTGTCATCTTTGTCACCCCAAATATTGACAGAAAAGCAGTCACGTTCTGTTTCACATTTGTCGCCAGCCTGAGAACGAGAGGGTGCAATTTTTCAAGCAGGCGTTCCTACGAACACATTTGTTTAGAAATGGCTTCTCTTTGGTTTAAGTTTACTAGCTTCCTCTCGTCGCCAACAACTTAAGAACACGAGAGGGAGTGGCTGGTCCTGGGCATCTCATTATCGCCCCAGATCCAATCAGAGCTCGGCATCAGTCGATGAGAACGCCCAAGAACGGAACACTCTCACACACTCCCACACATTCCCACACGCAAACGTATGCACGCACGAATGCATGCACGCACGCAGACAGGAACGCGGACACAAAACACACATGTTCACACATACTGGTACACAAACGCTCACACACACGCGCGCACACGTGCCCGAACACGCACAACCGCATACGCATACGCACACACACAAACTTAGGCAAACAGACGTAAACTTACGCTCACGCTCACACTCGCGAACAAACGCACACGAGCGCTCAGACAGACATACTTATTGACACATGCCTGCGTGCACGCGCGGGCAGACAAACAGGTTGGCAAACACACGCGTGCAAGATTGCAAACACGCGCGCTTACATCCCTTAAAGACTACACACACGTAAGCATGCACACACAGACATAAAAAATAACACAGACGCTGATATACACACATGCGCACAGGCAAGCACTCACATGCACGAACACGGACACAGACACGAGCACATATGCACGCACGCACGAAAGCCGGAAGGTGATATTGCCACTCCGAAAGAAAACGCGGGTAGGTTCTGTTCATGTCCGCGGTAAAGACTTGCCAAGTCCAGTATTCCTGGATTAGATCCTTTTCCATGTTTCCTTCCATCTGGACGAGTATGTACCGCTTGCAGTTGTACAATCATTTCTAAGTGATGCAGGTTAAATACACAGGAACGGCGGTTCTTCTGCCCTGACTAAATTGTCAATCTATAGCAGAGACACCAACTCCATCTCAAGACAGACTATCCTGCTGTCTATAGGCAAAATAGATTTGGAGTCGGGAACATCTACAGTTTTGACATCATTAAGAACGAGCACAGCACACTATAATAGTTGCGCCGCTTTTACTTACTGTCAATATGCGTATTTAGTAAGTGTAATTGCGTTATGAGTATATCTAGCCAACGAGCAATTAGTCAGCCTCAATGGGCGACTGTATACTCTCCGCTGTGGACGAGAAATTTAGCAAGTGCAGCCCCACTGCTACCCTGCGGTTCTGTAATGTGCATCACGCAGTAGTAATGCAGGACCGCACGTCGCCGCCAGAACAATAATCATCCAGATCGAAATCAGCCGGGTGTTCACGGGAATTGAATCTATAATCCGAAGTTTCTGCAGCATCAGGTTTTTGCTTCGAGTGCTCCGAGCTGCAATGATTTAACAACCGCGGCCATCAATTGAGTCAGTATGCGTATTGAAGGTTTTTTCTGCTAAATTTAGCGGAAAATTATATATTGCTCAATCCTTATCACGTTCAAATCTGGACATCTCGAGAAACTGTGATATCACTTAACACTACGTCACGTGATCTGACGCAAAAAGTTTACCAAGCATACTCGCATACGCGCATATAGCATCTAAAGACTACGAAAAAGAGCATTCTGCGTAATTCGGACTTCATTCATAGGTTAAGAAACGTTTTTATTGCATTTTAGGTATCAAGATATACCAGAAATGCGCCGATGATCCGAACTATGGGGCTATGTTCCAAGTGTTACCCAAATAGATTGGAGCCATTCTTGCAGGTTGTATCGCGCGATAACGCAGATATAGCAGAGCTGTATGCCAGTAGTCTTTGCGAAAGTCAAGGTGAAAAACCTTTAACCTGGAGGTGGAAAACCTTTAATGGGAGATGGAGTAAATTTTGTAACGCGGGCCCAAGTGTGTTACAACTAGAAATTCGATTTTTCGTTTTACCCGAAGTACGAAGTCGAACCTGGAAGTTCGGCTGGTTTGGTAAATATTTTAATTCCTGGCTAAATTCGACGAATGTAGACTTCTTCAAGAGTGTTGTCCGACTTCCACAAAATATTTAAAAGCCGAAAAATACTTTTTCTAGTAAGTGTTTCAAATGTTTCAGAATAATTACCGATATTTCCGCGATACAAAAGCCAACATACAAACACTTAATACGCCAAAAAAGTATACTTACACGGCATTGATTTACGCCTGTGCCATTTGCTCATGCGTGTCAAAGTCGAGCTTTTGTACAAATGTTGATGAATATCGAGCTGAAAGGGCTCCAACCCGAATCTCGTCAGGTTCGCAACAGCTGCTCAAAGCTTACTTACATTCTTTTTTTCAAATTCACGAAAATAACACAAAGCAAAAAAAGAATCCGAACGGGCACAACGCGGAAGTCGGCGAGCAGACTCGTGTGCGTTTAAAATTGGGCTCGTATTTCCGCACAATAAGTCACCCGAGCTTAAACACGATATTTCTCGTTTTTCCAAGGCCAAACACGCATTCGAAGTATGGACAGGAACGGGGAAAACGGGCTTCGCTCGCTTTGTTTTCATCGTACCCAGTTGCGCTGGCTAGTCCGGACACACGAGACCTCGAGGCGGGTCAGGGAAGCGGTCGCACACGGTAGCGTCGGACGATATTCAAACGACCCGGAAAACGCAAGGATGTTGTTCGCAGTCGTGCGCCATTGTCGCGGAACCGTTTCCTTTTCGACTCAGCCGACAGCAAGAGGAGCGTCGGTCCTACTGAACATCCACCACAGTTTTGGGGCGAATCCGACACCTTTTCAGTCCCTGACAAAACAGTTGTTGTTTCCAGTTTGAGAACGAAACTAGAAGCGCGATTCGTACACCGTTATATTGCGGGTCTTTATTGTTGAGCAGTCGCAATTAGAAGCGCGGGCGCGCTTGAAATTCGACCTTAATGACACTTAGCGCGTTTTTCGGGGAACCCAGGGGAGTTTCTATATTCCTTTCACCGTTAAGTCAACACCACATATACTCATTATCGCAACAATAAAAAAAATGAAAGCCGTTTACAACTCCCTGTAAGGCCGAATTAGAGCGGAGCTCTTGAGGAGGAGGGAAGGCACGGGGAGGGGGGTGACGTGACCTGGGGGTTGACGTGACCTGGGGGTGACGTGACCTGGGGGCCACGTGACCTGGAGGTCACGTGACCTTGGGGAGGTCTCGTGGCCTGGGGGTCACGTGATCTGGGCGGTCACGTGATCTCGGGGGGGGGGGCTCACGTGACCTGAGGGGTCACATGACCTCGGGGGTCATGTGACCTGGGGGTCACGTGACCTCGGGGGCCACGTGGCCTGGGGTCACGCCACCTCAGGGGGTCACGTGACATCGGGGTCACGTGACCTCGGTGGTTCACGTGACCTCGGGAGGGGGGGGCACGTGACCTGGGGGGTCACGTGACCTTACGGTTACGCCGACGGCGACGCCGACGCCGACGCCGCTCAAGCTGGAAACGGGCGCCTAAGAGCTGCGCTCTAAAAATGAAAGACGCTTACAATCCCCTGTAACGCCGAATTAGAGCGCAGCTCTTGAGGAGGAGGAGGGGAAGGTACGGAGATGAGGCTATGCCCCTCATCCTCTCCTGCTCGCCTCTCATTTAGGGCAAAATATTCCGCTAAATTTAGCGGAAAAATTGCCCGCTAAACTTAGCGGAAAATTTCCCCGCTAAATTTAGCGGAAAACGTTTTCCGCTAAATTTAACGGGAAAATTGTCCTGCTAAGTTTAGTGGGGAAACTTTTCCGCTAAATTGAGCGGGGAAATTTACCCATAATGCACCGCGCGGTCACGCCGACGGCGACGGCGACGGCGACGCCGACGCCACTCAACCCGAAAACAAACGCCTAAGAGCTGCGTTAAAAAACAAAAGTAGTTTGGCGAATTATTCGTGCAATGCGCGAATAGGTTTTTACAAGATTTGGTTGTCGAAGAAAGAAACGATGGTTTTAGCGTTTGAAACGTGTGAGTCTTGATAGAATACCACAGCATTTAATCAAAGATATATACTATATAGTATGTATCTTTGATTAGTAGTATCTTATAGTATGTACATATAGTATGTATATTTGATCAAAGATAACATACTATATAGTTTTTCGACATACGAAGGAGAATATTAACGTTCCGAAAGACGCCGAACTTTTTTTTTGCCAAGGTTCTTGAAATGAATACAAGTACAGGTCAGTGACGTCACAAGGGGGGCGGGGCGGGGGGCGGTCGCCGGATGCAGGCCGTGTCGCGACGGGTCACGAGAGCGGGGGTAGTCGCGGCGGCTATGCGAGAGCGGGGGAGGGGGGTAGTCGGGTGGGCTACGCTAAGCGGAGGGGGGGGGGCGGGAGGGGTCGCGCAGGCTACCGCCCCGGTGCCGCTGACTCTCGTGACGCCACTGGTACAGGTTATAAAAAACACCGAACAGCCTCCTCTCACTCTGTGCAGCCTTGTATCACGTTACACAAAAAAGGTAATCGATTACAATTAAGATTACTCTCGCTTAAAGAGTAATCAATTAGATTCCTTGATTACTCGAGACTAAGATCGAGTTGGCCGTTACCACTGATCTCTAAGTCTATTTGCTGGATCGCGTTTGACCAGCTCCACCTATGGACGGGAATGCGGCCACGGTCGGCCATCTTTTTGGTAGAGTTATTATATTATCTCCAGCCATCATAGTAATATGACGGTCAACGCTGTGGCGGCAGGCTGCCGTAAAAATAGCCGTGGGTCTATTACACTGTACCGTGGGTGATATTTCGTGCCTGATTGAAGTCAATGTTGATTGAAGTTGTTCGACGAAGCAGATTCTTGAAACCCGGCGTGAACGGTAGCCTCATTTTTGAGGTCTCGGCGAAAGTTTTACGAAAGCGCAGCACCGGGGAAAGCAGCGTAGCTCGCATCGAAAGCAGACGCCGTACCGGGAATGGGCCCTCCGCGGTCCGACCTTGTTGACAGGTGGTGGTGTGATTTCGTTGGTGGTGAAGTCTTGTGCTCTCGAACGCTTGGATACGGATTAAGAGACGTCGTGGATGTGCTCGCGATCATTTGGGGAATTCTCGCGTGTGTATATGTTCACTGAGGTCTCTCCACAAACTTGTGTGCCGATGTGCCCGATAAGTGATTTATATATTTTATGTACCATGTATTCGCCTGCGACGTTCTAAATAAAATGCATTTAAACGAATCGAATTCATGTCTTTTCCCGACCATACCGGTCAAAGCCAGAGGCCCAGAGCGTCGTCCGCTCGACCGAAAGAGCGCAGACAGGGTGTCGTCAGTGTTGTCGCGAAATCACTGTGTGTTAGCTGTGTGTCAGCCATCGCCCAAATCCGCTTTCGATGCGAGCTGTGCTGCTTTTCCCCGGTGCTGCGATTTCGTGAAACTTTCGCCGGGTCCTCAAAGATCGGGCTACCGTTCACGCCGGGTTTCAACAATATGTTTCGTCGAACAATTTCAATCAAGCACGAAATATCACCCACGGCTATTTTTATGGCAGCCTGCCACCACAGCTGCCACAACGCTGTCTGCCATGGATCGATGATAGTGACTGCACCAGCTGTACCCTATCTAACGGGCGGTAGATTGCGCCACCATACTACTATGGTGTGGCTAGAGGTAATATAACTCTACCAAAAAGATGGCCGCCAGTGGCCGCATTCGCGGAGCGGGCAAACGCGATCCAGCAAATAGACATAGAGATCAGTGGCCGTTACCTAAAAAGTAACCGCTACTTCTTCGATTACTCTGATTTTCAAAACGACAGAGTTTTCTGCCGGTTTGAAAATGGGTCTTTCCCAGTTTTCATTGTTGGATTAAATCACCGAATTATAGACTACTTATCTTCTTAATCCAGCAGACTCGATAAACCATGCTTGTGTCCGACACTTGGTTCGAGGATTCAATGGTTACAAGGAATTATAGTACCTTCAAAAGTAATCAAATTAATATTGCGATTACTTCCCAAATAATATAATCAAATGATTACAAAGTAACTTCAAAAAGCAATCGATTACAAGTGATTTGGTTACTTGTAATGAGCACAATACAAGCCTGCCTCTACGCAACGTCATCACACTCGCGGATAGTGCCAACTCGGCAATCGGGACCGAGCACGACGCCGAGTGCCATCCGACGCGTTCATTGGACGCGAGGTCACGCCGAAAGGTGACGCAATATACTCGCGTCCAATCTGTGTCTGCGCTTGATCTGACTGCGGTGACGTCGAAATCCGAGTGCACGGGCTTGGATTACTTTCGGGGGGGGGGGGGGGAGCATTGGTTTAGCTGACAGTATGGTTCTTGTCCGGCTGCTTTGCCATGCGCGGGGATGGGCAGAGAGAGTGCTCAGGGGGTGCAAGACAGAGAGTTGTTAACTGGTCTAACAAACATGTCACAGGCGCGCTTCTTCGGGTTACTTATGGTTTGGGGTCGTGAACACGGACGACATTTCTCGTCCCGTAAGACCCGCTAATAATTGTCTGTAACTATAAACATTCGGGTTACGGCTAGAGCTATAAAGATGATCGAGCGTCGATTCTCCACGATGCATCCAAAACGAAAAATCTCAAACGATAGTAAAAAAGAAAAAAAAAAAAAACGTCGTAGTGTTTGCAATTTAATTTACCGATTTCTCCTATTTTCTAGCGGTCGCCATGACCCCCAACTAGACTCAGGGCCATAAATGCCCTAAAGCCGCTCGTCACATTGCTTACAAATCGTAGAGAAGACAAGGTGTTCACTGCAGGCACGACGACGGAATCATTTGCGCACATGCATCAGGCAGTGTCTGTACACTGTCTTTCGTATAATGTATTAGCTGCGCGTGATCGTGGCTTAACGTAACTTCCTTTTCTCGTGAATTCTAGTCCCTCAACAATAAAAACAATACAACAACAACAAAAGATCACCCCGTACGTTCACGAACGATGTATTACCATCGCGTTCAAGTTCATTGCACGAACTGCATCGATCGAGGCGAAGGGAATCCGGTCAACTCAAGACAGGGCACATCACGTGGACCCTCGAGAGATGGACGGCGCGATTTTGTCATCGACGATTTGTTACGTGTCGCCGATATCCCAACAATCCTGTTACCCGAGACGCCGGCGGGGGAGAGATAAAAGGGGAACGCGCTTTCGCAACGCAGCAGCCGCCCGCAGAGAGAACGTGGTGCGGAGATCGACAGACGCCGGAGAAGCACAAGCTACAGACACTGATGTGGTCACTGTCGGCTTAGGGCCGCGGGTCACACTGCGAATACATCACACAAAAGAAAGTCTGCAGACACTCGTCTGGAGCGTGTTTTCCTTCTTGTATGCCGGTCCTGTCACACATTGTCATGGAAAAACTGTCCGCGAACATGTTCCAAGCATACACACGTCTGAAACGCACGTCTGAAGCGCAAGTCTGAAGTGCACGCCTGAAGCGCACGTCTGAAGGGCAAGTCTGAAGGGCAAGTCTGAAAGGCAAGTCTGAAGGGCAAGTCTGAAGCGCACGTCTGAAGGGCAACATTGTTTGAAACATGCTTGAGGCGTGCGGTTAATTCTGTCATTGCGTCTACAGGGTACAGCGTGTCTTTTGTATAAATGTATTAGCAGTGGTGACTGACAACTTCAGAAAAGCGTGGCGTGGCGAGTTCCCGAGCATCTCATTATCTATCCGCAGCCAATAAGATTGCCGCGTTAGCCGATGACTGCGTCCAAGAACCAATCGTGAGGCGGGAGGCGTAAACGTAATGAGCCATAGCCTGCGCGTTCTGACCTGTTAGTGACTATAAAGCCTAAGAATCGCACTGGTGTGGCTTACTTCATGTTCACGCATATGCCAGCTATATAGTGACTAAAGCCTGGCAGATCGCCACGAGAAGCGGCCGCCGAAATGGAAAAGGTGGAGCGGCAGACAACGAATGAGAGGAGAGCCACGTGACTGGCGCCCGCTGCGTGCGAGACGCCGAAACACACTTTTCCCGAGCGAACAAGTGTGTTCCGGGTCCACGCCGCTGCAAAAGCTGTGCGCTGACGTCCAGGTTCCTGGAGAAATGGCTCTTTGATGCTCTGTGCTACCAGATCCTCGCGCTCCAAATCTGCGACCGGGCACTCTATGGCTCCGTCGTGAACTGCACAGGCTTTGTGAGTACAGGAGGCCATGGTTCACGCTAAGGGGGGGGGATGGTGGTCGAGCGGGCCAGCGCATACCAGCCAGGAGCACGTGGAGCGGAAAGCTCGCGCTGCACCTGCCCGTTTTCGATATGGATGAGCATCGTACGTACCGGCGTGCGATCGTGTATCACTATACTGCGTGGTGTACGCTAAAAACCCCACGCTGGCGGTTGTACCGCACTGGCTAAATTCCTCATCTACAGCTGCGAGACAAGTCAGCCGTTGAGGCAGAGTAACTTGAGGCCGTATAAACGTACACACAACACAATTATGTTCATGCTTTTTGTTCTGTGCTTTTGTTCTTCGGCATTCTCATCGATTAATGACACAATCTCATTGGATGGGAAGCGATAATAAGATGTCACGTGTCGGTTACGCCATGCCTTTCTGAAAGTGTCAGTGGCCATATAATGTTCAGCATGTTTCGCCTTGTATCCCCCCCCCCTCCTCATATAGCTCCTGTCGGTGCCCTTAAAGAATATTAATTGAATGAATAAATGAATAAGCCTGCGCCCACTGGGACGGATTCGACCCACCAGGTGTTATCACACCGAAAGCTTACGAAAGAGGGTCGCTCTTGCAAGGTACAGTGCGTTAATAATCACACTCCTCATCTAATTCTACGTGCCTGTACAGAAAAAAATGTAAGGATTCTTGTAGATTTCTTTTTTTTCCGGTACATAAAAAGACTCGCATTAATAGCTCGAGAAGCAATCCTCGAAAATCAAAATTAAGTAGGTGATTAGAGTAGTTGATTACCGTTCCAACATTTCGGTTACTGACCGACATAAGCGCGTCTCGAAGGTTACACTCCTACTATTTTCCGACATCACCGAAAACTGAAATAGAATTGGATTTGAGGTTTACCCAAAACGGTCAGATCCTGAGAGTTTTCTGAGAGTGGTCGGGTAGTTGGGCTTGCGCTCCGACATCCGCCTGTCCTACCAGGTCCAGATGCCACCTCGCTCTTTATTTTTCGCCTTCTTAAGTAAAGTTAAAAAAAACAAAAAAAACTATTATGTTTGACGGCAATAACGACCGATAGTGTAGAGGTGTTGCAAGGGACTACCGGGGTGTGTTTTCTGGAGGAGCGTTAGGCTGAGAAATTCCTCAGCTAAATTTATCGTGAAAATGTCGACAACCTAACTTTGGCTGGACAAAATGTATCCAGCAAATTTAACGGGAAACGTTTTCCCGCAAAAGTGCCACGGTGTCACGGGACACCATGACGTCGTGTGACACTGTCACGTCGTGTTTTTGTATTGTTTTTAGTGTATATGTAGCGAAGTGTGGAGCACCTCGGCTGCCGACGCAATGTACGTCGGGTAAGCCCATAACAGGAGGGCGCCACGGGAGCGCACAACACGAGAGCGCCGACGCCAGAGCGTGCCACAGGAGAGCACCATGACACGAGGACGCGCGACAGGAGAGCGCCGCGACAAAAGAGCGCACGTCACGAGAGCGCTGAACAGCTGCAGTCACTAAGTTGTTTTTTCCCAGTAACTGGGTTGTTAGACATTGAATTAACTGTTACGCGACAACCAGCACTGCGCAGTATGTGAAAGCAGCTTCATATTTCGGCATTAATCATGGGAATCCTAGGATTGATTTCCAGCGCGTTCCGAATTCGATGTTTTCCCGACGCTTGCCAGAATGAAACGTGATAATGATGTACCAGTTGCGCGCACGTAGGCTCCTGTAGCCTTATATTCTGAGTAAAACACTAAGATGTTTAATCCCCCAAAAAGCTCATCTCTAAACCGATTTGTTTTCCTCATATTGATATAAATGACAAGTAGAATTGTTTCAAAAGCGAAAATAGCGACCAATTAAAAAAACACTCTATGAGCGGCAGCGATGACAACTGCACGGTAATCACTTCCCACAGGTCTGCGAATATTCAGCCAATTAACTCGCAACAAGCGTTCGAAATGCGACTCCCTTTGGTGTCAAAATTTCAGCTCCGTGAAAACATGTGTTTGACGACCCCAATATCGATCATCCCCATGAGGCGCACATGCGCTTTCGTCACGCGCACTCTAATGACATGCGCACCCATTTGGCGGCGCTCTCCTGTCGTGCTCTGTGGTGTCACGGCGCTCTAGTGTCGTGCTGCCTCGTGTTATACAGCCAGTTGCCATTTGGGGGCGGGTCGGTGATCCACTAACAATGACGTCATGAGCATGTCTTCTAGGTGCTACTGGGTAAGCATGCCATTTGGACAAGCGTTTCATAGTTCAACTGGTGCCACCTCGAGCAGCGTTCGAGTTTAGTGACTGACGTCTCCGGGAATCGGCTATCGCGTTGACTTTCCGACGTGGATTGAATCCGCGGGTGCTACTCACCGGCCAGGGAAGGCGACCAGGCAGAAGGCCCTCGTCGCCCAGCCAGGTCCCTCTATCCTACCCTCGGCAGGGGAATGGTGTTACATCTGCAACAAGGACACAAATCGTGGTTGGGCGCGGAATGCAGTAGGAACACACAAATTGCGACGCAATATTCAAAACAACGCTGGGCTTTTTTTCTTTCTTTTTTTCGGCCATCGATTATCAAATTAAGATACGGGTCGAATATATTTTATTTTGTTTCAGACGATTATATATGGCTATCGTGGGCACCACGTGTTCTGGTGGGCAGGCAGAGTTAAAAAATATACCAACACTTTTTTTCTATTTTTAAAATGTAAATCGATTGCTTTGAATATATGTGTGGTTCCGTGTTTTGGCTGTATACTTTAGTGATATTTGGAGGGTGTCTTTCGGAGTTTGTTTTTCGTCTCTACTTCGGCGCTAAGCTAACACTGCTTAGAATAGTGAACGCCTGTGCACTATAATTTTGACGTCATCACAGCGAGATCGAGCGAAGACAAATATTGGATAAAAGTATACCGCGTCAGTGTTCGGCTAGTCCTCGCGTCTAGTTAACGCATCGAAAAACGTTTGGCATCGGGTTCGGGGTCCAATTGCAAATATGGTGCCATCGCCGTGATGACGTTCCATGGATGAAGAGGAGTCTGTTCGCATGCCTTGACTATGGTAGGTGGTGTTGGCTAAACAGACGTTGCTAAGTTTCAAGTTATCTCAAATTTGGCGGTTATCGGAGTTTGCATTCGTCATATACACCGCATTTTCCATAATTATGAATGGCACGGAATATTATCCACGTACAAACAGACAATAAAAAATGAATAATAAAGAATAAAGTCCTTGTGTGCGTGAGAAATATCTGTTAGACACACGCGGGATTACAGATTTCACAGATATAACAATATTGCGTCTACCTCCTTAGCTTAAATGGCAGCAACTTAAAGAACAGCACACGCAAAAGCTTTGCGGACGCGAACAAAAAGAAAAGCAACGTCGCCACGTGCAAATCCAAAACGCAGATTCGGCTTCGTGCATGCGCAGTGACGAAGACGCTATTTATTTGCATACGCAAAAAGGATTTGAGCATGCTATTCTAAAGCTCACTGATATATGGTCGAAATTCTAAACCCGTGGTGAGGATGCTTGGTTACACCTATGATAGTATATTGCCAGATGAATCTCACAGTTAATTCCAGCAATATAAGCGGTCATCCACGAGCCGAAAAACCATTTCTGATCATAGATCATGACACGCCCAAAGCCTTTGTTAGAATTGTCACGCGAAAATAATAATATGAAGTCAATCAATGTTTTACGGGTATCGCATTTTATTGCGTCTGCTTGACCGGAAGGAATCAAACAGATCGAAGATTCTGATTGACTGACGTCGGTGACGTTGACACCGGAAGAAAAAAATTACAACAACAACATATGTATAACGTACAAAGGCATACGCACGAGAGATTTGAAAAACAGCTGAGTTACGACTTGTCGGCAGGTGATAGGCGCGTTGGTTTCGTAAAACACATTCAATGTCAAGTAGTTTATAATCTAGTCTTTGAAAGAAGAATTTCGTCCTGTCTACTCACTCGCGAGCAGGCCATGCCAGGTTTTAAATGTCCAGGTCCCATTAGACTGCACATAACCGTCTAATTGTAACAATTTCATTTCAGCACTATAGGACACGGATCTACACAAAGTAAATTTGGTATTCGGTTACCGTTAGTTGATCGAGATAAGACACGCTAGTCAGTCAGTGTCCACCATTAAATAACGCCCCACAAATTTACATACCTTTAAAAAAAATAATCGAGCCACCAGACCGACTTTAGAGCGTCAGTGCGTAAGGATGGGGCGTCCCTGTTAACACATCATAGAAACAAAAAAAAAACAACCAGTGTGTTGACACTGTCTTGTCTGAGGTGTGTTCTATCTTGCGTGACATTGGCCGTACAAAAACAGACATGTTCGACGCATGTACGAAGTAAACATGCTTTGAAGATGCTCGAGGCATGTCCGCAGATAGTTTTGTCATCATGTCTGCCGGGAACACCGTGTCCTTTGTATCGTGTGCGAGGAGCGCATCTGCGGCTTTGAAAGGACGAAGCAACCATTTTTTCTGCTTTCAGAAAATCCACTGAGAATTATTCCTTGTCATTCATAAACTATAAAATGCGCGTTAGTTTTTTTTTTCACTCTCTAGGCATTAACAGACCATAAATAAATTCGAAGAAAAAAGAGCAGCGTTTCCTTTGTCAATTCACAAACAGAACGAGCGGCCACGTGGGCTGGAGGCGATATATATATATATGATGCCCACGTTTACCACAGCCACGCGCTGAGGTCGGTAAAGCCATAGCCTCCTCTATACTCACAAAGCCTGACAGTTCGACGACGAAGCTATAGAGTGCCCGGTCGCAGATTCGGAGCGCGACGATCTGGTAGCACAGGGCATGAAAGAGCCAATTCTCGGAGAAGCTGGACGTCAGCCCACAGCTTTTGCAGCGGCGAGGACCCGAAATACACTTGTTCGCTCGGGAGAAGTGTGTTTCGGCGTCTCGCCGCAGCGGAGCGCCAGTCACGTGGCTCTCCTCTCATCCGTTGTCTGCCGCTCCACCTTTTCCATTTCGGCGGCCGCTTCTCGTGGCGATCTGCCAGGCTTTGTTAGTGTATAAAAGGATATGGTAAAGTATGGTAAAGCACAGGGCACGCGCGCCGAGTTCCACGCATTGCTCGGCTATTCCCTTCATCGTAACGATTGGGCACGAGCTTCTAGCTGAATGCGTGTCAAGGCATCGCTGCGCTCGTGTCCACTGCATGAGCCGCATTTTAATAGCGTCACCGCATGGATCGCAATCGCAGTGAGTAAATGGTTTGTTTTCCCCAGACTGCCTTCTGTAGTTACAACAATTTCGAACTAATTTCATTTTTGTAGGCCCGTCGTTTGCTGTCACCAGCTAAAGCGATCACGCGCAGAAAAAAGCGCGAGATCATGGGGTATTCACTGTGCGGAAAGAAGACCGTGACGGTGCACTCTCGGAGTTTAAAGTGAAACGGAGTGAAGCAGGTGAGGGTGAACTCGACACGCACCTAGCACTCGCCGCATGCCGTCACAGCCCGTATGGTTCACAACCTTGACACTAAGAAAAAGGAATGGAATGCTGTAAGGTTTGTCAAGAACATTCTGTCATGCCACTTAGAGACAAGAGCTTAGAACAAGGACGGGTGTTTGAATGCTATGGTAAGCAAATACCTGAGCATCGGGAGTCACATTTTAATCAGGGTCTCACTTGAAACATCAATAACACCGCGTCCAGTGCATGGAAAGCATTTGGGTACATCAAACGCCATTTTTCTCATTTCTTGAAGATCATAAAACGAATCGCATATAAAACACTTGTCGGGTCGAAACTAGAATATGCGGATATCATCTGGTGCCCTAATCAAGCATGCCTTCTTAACGTTTGAATCTTTTCAGATTAAAGCAACACTTTATATCACTTATGACTATCCAACACATCAGATGTCACAACTGTTAACCAAAAAAAAAAAAACTTAACTCTGCTAACTCATAAAACCAAAATTAAAAGTCAGTTTTTTTTGTTATGGTTTTTTACTATGCTTCATTTGAGTTTCGCAGCCTCCATCTTCAAGCCCCATCTTCCATTTCCAAGTGCCTTGATCATTTTCTTAAAATTCAGCCTTCCTTCTCCACAACTAACAAATTTATAAGCTCCCCGCTTTCCCTTGCCGTTGCCAACTGGAATTGATGCCCAGGCACATTATTAATGAAACTGACAAAAACAAATTTCGTGACTTCTGTAAAACGTTTTCTAAAATACAGTGCTAATGTTTTTTATCTTTTTGCTTTTTTGTTTTTAATGTTGTGTACTTTATTCTGTAACTCCCCCGCCCTCCCCCTTCATGTAAAGTTCTCTGTGTTGAGTACCCTTGAGGAAATAAAACTGAACCGAAGTGAAATTATTACCCGCTTTAACTTGGCTCTTCAGTCACTTTAAACGTTCTCGTGATCTTCCGTTACCTGATATTTTATGTAATTGTATGCACTTCTACACGGACTAGGCAGGCTTTCTCTTTCTAAGAAGTAAAAAGCGAACATCAGTAGGATTCAACAAGCCTGCCTTGTACAAGGCTATGTGGGGTTGGAGAAGCGAGAGTTTGAATAAGCTGAAATTTAGTGGTGGGGCTGTTGGCACATCTAATATGTTTGGTTTCTTCACCTAATGTATTCTATTATTCCGCAAAAGAAAAAAAGAAGGAAAACGTTTGCAGTGAAGTATTTTTAAGCTCTTAATTCTCATGAGAGAATCTAAAAATTCAATTGATTGTGATTTAATTTTTTAAGGTTAATAAATAGGACATGTGTAGGAAGACCTTCATACATCAAACATAATATCCCATCTACGCATCAGCTTTTTTTTTAGATTTCTAGAACAAGCTGCCAATAAGTAATTAATTAATAGGAATGCAAATGACGAGGACCAAGTTTTGCATCATAAAATAGAACTTGAAAGATTTCGTCTTTTTAGATATACAGATCTATATGTTCAGACCATATATCACATCTGATGTTTTATGGATGTTTTAGAAACTAAAACCATTGACCACACGCACAAAAAAAAATTAGAAGTTGTTTTTATGGGGAAATTGATGTTGAAATTTGTACTTTTATAGTTTTTCTTGTATTCAAAGGCACTTTTCGCCAGGAAAACTTGACTTGATTATAAAGATATTAGTCTTCTCGAAAAGATATTTGTTCAAACTTTTATTTGATATATTATTATGTCATGAAATGTAATGTTACAAAAGTTACCGTGATACAAGCCTGGTAAATTGTCGTCAAAAGGGCCGGGTTCTGGATTTTCTTTTACAAACACAAAATGAAAACAACGAAGGTTTTCATAAATATCTATCGCTTCTAATAAAATTTTAAAAGCCATGTAAGAAGATTTTTTTTTGTTGTGCGGAAGGTATCGGAGCCTGGTGAAGCTTCCTAAAACGCGACATGTGACGATCGCCCAAATTGGTCTTTCGTCATTTAGAAAGCCATATATATATATATATATATATATATATATATATATATATATATATATATATATGTGTGTGTGTGTGTGTGAAATGAGTCAAGATTGACAAGTGCAGCCGTAGTAATATCGTGAACGATGAGGGGAGAAGGTGATTATTAAATTTATTGCATTAAAGTTGGCCCAATTTTTCGCCAGCTCTCTTTCCCTTTCCCCAACTTTAAAGCAATAAATTTAATAATCACCGTCTCCCCTCTTCGTTCACATATATATATATATATATTATTTATCAGAAGTTTTTGAGGTATGACCCATTTCTTCTGCAAGATTAGAAATAAAATCGTCGTTATGCATTCCCAAAAGAATTCCTGATAAAATATACCAAAATATTGAGAACGATTCAGGATGCGCATTTAATAGACCATAACGAGGACGATTTGGTGGAGATAAACAGGACTTCTCGAGTAGTGAGTAATAGCCATAACGATCGAAATAAAATCTAAACAAAACCTCACTCAAGTTACAGCGCAGAAAATGCAAATATTTTATATCATAAAAGAATAATGTTAAGGAGGCGCTTTTGGCTACGATAAAACGTCCAGATGCAAGCTAACCAAATGCAAACTGAAACTAGCCATCTGAAGCAACACGTAGCCTCAAAATAGTGTCGATAACCCCGATATCTAGTAACGATACCTCCAGGTAAAGTATTGATTTCAAGAAACACCAGGCAAATCTCTGCATGCACGATGGCGCCGGTGCAGTATCGGGTATTGTTTTGGGTATGCAAAAGTGATCCACTGGTACTATCTGAATGGCGTGCACGCCGGGAAATCTGGGTCCAGTTCGACCGACACATTTCATTTCTTTTATCTCGTTAATGAGGGCGACGCTGGAAGTACAGAACTAATCTCGCTCTTTTTGCCTGACATGCCCCACTCCCAGCGCAAGAACTGATAGTGCAGGACATTACTATTCGTTTTTGCGCACCAAACCTGTGGTTAACCGTAAACTCGGAAAAGTTCTGAAATGCTTTATAACGGACCCCTGCCCCCCTCCCCTCATACTTCCAGAAGGTTATCCAACTGTCCTTTCTTGCGCCTCTACGTCCTCGCATATGCCCCATTGCAGGTGACACTGTGAGACTTGACGTCACCTATCCATGTCCGTGCGCTCTGTCGCACTACGTGGCAATAGATCGATATTTGGGGTTATCGAGTGGCAGCGTAAAGTTTGAAGAGCACTGTACATACAATAAGGTAAACTATCTAATAACACGAGTTTAGAACAACGTTTATTGTGACCACAAAGTGACGTTAAAATGGGTTAAAGGTTTACTCTTGAAGCTTACCAAATCGTTTCAACATAAAATTGAGGGACCATCCTTATTTCGAGTTTTCGTCTAAAAGTCGCTTACCGAACGTTATTGACAAAACTAAAAACCATTGCTCTTTATTTTTCTTTTTTTTTTTTTGCGTCGCAACAGTGACTTATATGCGCTGCATCACTTTTTGGAAGAAAACTTTCAGGCTTCAGGAACGACACTGTGAACGAAATCATCAGCACGTTGAGTTGTTTTAAGTTCTGTCTCTCTGGGGTTGTGCAAGGAGGCTGGATGCTTGAGCAGTGGCGTAACTAGGGGGGGGGGGGGGCGAGGGGGTACAAGTGCCCCGGGCGCCACTTGGGAGGGGGCGCCGAGCCGAGTCCACCCCGCATGTGCCCAATGGAAAAAAATGGCAGCGGGGCTACGTGAGGGGCGCGAAATTTCATTTGCCATGGGCTATGAGGGGCGCAAATTTCATTTGCCATGGGCGCCGTCATAACTAGTTATGCCACTGTGCTTGAGTGGTCTGCACACACTGCGACACACACCGGGCACTCGCCGCATGCCATCACAGCCCCTATGGCTCACAACCTCGACGCTTAGAAAAAGGAGCGCAATGCTGTATATTTTGTCAATAACATTAGGTCATGCCACTTATAGACAAAGCTAGAGAACAATGACGATTTTCTCAATCCTATGTTAAACAAATAGCTAAACATTGGGAATCACATTTTCAGAGGACCTTACTTGAAACATCAAAGACCATGGGTCCAGTGCATGGAAAGCATCCGGGTACGTACATTAAACGCCAATTTTTCACTTCTTGAAGATCATAAAACGAATGTCATGTAAAATACCTGTCGGGTCGAAACTAGAGTATGCTGAAATCATCTGGTGCCCTAATCAAGCATACCTTCTTAACGTTTGAATCTTTACAGATTAAAGCATCACGTCATATCACTTATGACCATCCTACACCTCAAGTGTCACAGCTGTTAAAAAAATACAAAAAAACAACAACAACATATACTTAAGTCTCTTAACCCATAGAGCCGAAATTGTAAGTATGGTTTTTCCCATTCATTTATTTATTTATCTTACTTTACGTGCCCAAAAACAACCTCGCAGGTCTCCTCTTTGGTTCACAAACATATAAATATGAACAGAAGAAAAAAAGAAAAACACAATTGAAAGTTTAAAACACAAAGCAACAAACACAATATTTAAAGTTCCTCAATAAGCACTTTCACTTGGTCCCTGAAGACCTTAATGTCACTGTATATATCAAGTTCGGCATTTCCAATATTGATAAACAGAGGTTGTATCCGTGACAGAGAAGATGGTTTATGGTTTCTACTATTCTTCATCCGAGTTTCGCAGCCTCCATCTCCAAGACCCATCTGACATTTCCAAGTGCCTTGATCATAGTCTCCTAAAATTCCGCCTCCTTTCTCAAGAACTAACAAATTTAAAAACTCCCCGCTTTCTCTTGTCGTTGCAGACTAGAATTGATGCCCACGCACATTATTTATGAAACTGACAACGAATTCCGTGGCTTCTGTAAAAAATTTGTAAAGTACCGTGCAAATGTTTTTAATTTTTTGCTTTTTGTTTTTAATATTGTGTAGTTTATTCTGTAACTCCCCCCGCCCTCCCCCTCATGTAAAGTTCTCTCTGTTGAAAACCCTTGAGGAAATAAAACTGAACTGAACTGATACTGCAACCCGCTTTAAGGTTTGCTTTTCCGTCACTTTAAACGTTCTCGTGATCTTCCATTCCCCAATATGTTTTGTAATTGTATGCACTTCTCCACGGACTAGGCGGGCTTTCTCATTTAAGAAGTACAAAAACCGAAGATCAGTAGGGTTCAACAAGCCTACCTTGTACAAGACTTTGTGTGCTTGGAGAAGCGAGAGTTTGATTATGCTACAATCTTGTGGTGGGGCTGTCGGTGCCCCTAATATGTTTGGTTTCTTCACTTAATTATTCTATTATTCCGCAAAAGAAACAAGAAAAGAAAGAAAAACGAATGGAGGGAAGTATTTATAAGCGCTTAATTCTCATGGGAGAATATAAGAATCTATTTAATTGTGATTTAAGATTTTTAAAAGTTAACAAATCGGACATGTGTAGAAAGACCTTCGTAGATTAAACATAACATCCCATATACGGAGCACATTTATTTTAGAGTTTTAGAACAAGGTGCCAATAAGTTATTATTACATAGGCATGCAAATGACGAGGACCAAGTTTTGCATCTTAAAATAGAACTTTAAAGATTTCGTCATTTTAGGTATACAGATTTATATATTGAGACCATATATTACATCTGATGTTTAATGGAGGTTTTAGACCATAAACCACACAAAAAAGTCACGAAAGTATTTAGAAATTGTTTTTATGGGGAAATTGATGCTGAAATGTTGACTATTATAGTTTTCGCTTGCATCCAAAGGCATTTTTCGCCAGGATAACTTTATTGTATTATAAAGATATTCTGCTTCTTGAATAGGTATTTGTTTCAACTTTTATTTGATATATAATTTATGTTATACAATTTATTGATACAAAAGTTATCATGTTACAAACCTGGTAAATTATAGTCAAAGCGGCCGGGTTCTCGATTTGTTTTATAAAAATAAAATGTAAACAACGAAGGTTTATATAAATATCTAGCGCATCTAATAAAATTTAAAAAGCAATTTTCTTTGCGGAGTTTAAAATTTAGAAAGCTTCCTAAAACGCGACCTGTGATGATCGCCCAAATCCTAAAATTGGCCTTTCGTCATTTAGAAATCCAAAACTCAAAAATTAAAAATATAACGCAAAATCGGTTGTCAAGTTCGTCCTGATAAAAAATCTGCCCAACATATATCTATTCCTTTTCAGAACTTTTTGAGATATGACCAATTTTTCTGTACAATTAGAAATGAAATCGTCGTTATGCATTACCAAAAGAATGTTCTGATAAAATATACCAAAATATCGAGAACGATTCAGAATGTACATTTAATAGACCATAGCGAGGACGATTTCCTGAAAATTAACGGGCCCTCTCGAGTGGTGAGTAATAGACATAACGATCAAATCAAAATCTAAACAAAACCTGACCCAAGTTACAGCGCAGAAAATGCAAACATTTTATATCATAAAAGAAGAATGTAAAGCAGACGCTTTAGGTTGCGATAAAACGTCCATATGCAAGCTAACCAAATGCAAACTGAAACTAGCCGTTTCAAACAACACGTAGCCTGGAAACAGTTTCGATAACCCCCGAAATCCCGTAACGATACCTCCAGGTAAAGTATCGATTTCACGAAACACCAGGCAAATCTTTGCATGCACGATGGCGCCGGTGCCGTATCGGGTATTGTTTTGGGTACGCAAAAGCGATCCACAAATACCATATCTGAATGGCGTGCACGCCGGGAAATCTGGGTCCTGTTCGACCGACACATTTCATTTCTTTTATTTCGTTAACGACGACGACGCTGGAAGTACAGAACTAATCTCGCACTTTTTGCCTGACATGCCCCGCTCCCAGCGCAGGAACTGATAGTGCAGGACATACTATTCGTTTTTGCGCACCAAACCAGTGTTTAACCGCGAACTCAGAAAAGTTTTGAAATGCTTTTATAACGGAAGACCCCCTCCCCTACTTCCAGAAGGTTATCCATCCGTCCTTTCTTGCGCCTCTACGTCCTTGCATATACCCCATTGCAGGTGACACTGTGAGACTAGACGTCACCTATCCACATCCGTGCGCTGTGTCGCACCACGTGACGTCACCTGACACAACGTCACGTCACGTGATGCGGCCGTAATGTGACGTCATGGTGCAACATGACACAGCAGCGACTTGGCGCCGTAAAGTCACGTGATCTCGAATGCCTTCTAAACAAGATTAAACGATCTCTGATTAAATACTGCATTTCATGCATAAATTCACTTTGGAGATTATGATCATTGATAGTTTCATTATAATTTATTTTTCATCTTACGTGGACTACTAGCATGAATACACGCAAGAGAGCCTAACTTGAAGATGTCCTCAAATATCCAAAAACTACCTGTCCTGATGCCGAAGATACGAGCCCATTAGCGAAACATCTCTTGTCCGCCTCTGGTACCATTAAATAATTAATTAACGAATTAACTAATAATTAATTAATTAACTCTTAAAATCTCCAAGGGCCATTATATAAAGGGGAGGGGAATACAAAAAAAACATACGTATGGAACATAATACTAAAATAGACAACAAAAAATTAAAGCCGTTTACAACTCCCTGTAACGCCGAATTAGAGCGCAACTCTTGAGGAGGAGGGAAGGCACGGGGGGATCACGTGACCTCGGAGAGGTGGGGTCACGTGGCCTGGGGTTCACGTGACTTCGAGGAGAAGGGGGAGGGAATTTTCCCCGCTAAATTTAGCGGGGAAAATTTTCCGCTAGATTTAGCGGGGAAAATTTTCCGCTAGATTTAGCGGGGAAAATTTTCCGCTAGATCTAGCGGGGAAAATTTTCCGCTAAATTTAGCGGGAAAAATTTTCCGCTAGATTTAGCGGGGAAAATTTTCCGCTAAATTTTGCGGGGAAAATTTTCCGCTAGATTTAGCGGGGAAAATTTTCCGCTAAATTTAGCGGGAAAAATTTTCCGCTAAATTTAGCGGGGAAAATTTCCCGCTAGATTTAGCGGGGAAAATTTCCCGCTAGAATTAGCGGGGAAAATTTTCCGCTAGATTTAGCGGGGAAAATTTTCCGCTAAATTTAGCGGGAAATTTACCCATCATGCACCGCGCGGTTACGCCGACGCCGACGGCGACGCCGCTCAAGCCGGACACGGGCGCCTAAGAGCTGCGCTCTAAAAAGAGAAAAAACAATCCTGGCCAAGCAGTAGTCACACAGAACTTTATCTTAGTTACATATTTGTTATGGATGAGACTGCATTTCTAAAAAGATCTGGGTCACTGATGTGGACTATGTGGTCCTGCAGATCGTTCAATTCTATTATGGCAGGAGGAAAAAATGAGTTGTTAAAAGTGACAATGAAACCGGGGGATGCGACGTGCACTAAGAAAGTAAATGGCGTCGAGATGAACAATGGGGATCTAACAAAAGAGATTGTCTGAGTTGAGGGTGGTAATAAAACCTTCATAGAAGAGACAAACGCGTGATAATCTGCGGCGAGTATTGAGAGCGGGGAGGCCGAGAGCGACTTTCATTGTTGACACAACTGACATTGTTGATCACAGTTAGATAGGATGAAATGGGCAGCTCGATTTTGAATGGATTCTAAGGTGTTAGCTAGGTAAATTTTATGAGGAAACCAGACAGCAGCTGTGTACTCTATTTTCGAATGTAGTACAAGGGTTTCGTTGGCCAGCTGCCGCACTTTGCATTCACCGGAACTTTGTATTAAAAAATCCCGACCCTTGCTTTAAATTAAGCTGTAATTGTCTTTTTCTTATCAAGACTCGAATGATTAGTTTGTCTTTGGAAGCAAAGGGCCCGTTTCTCTCAAGTCTTGGGAAATGTAAGACAAAGCACCAAGGTTTGTGCCTGGCCAGTTCGTGGTCTTTTCATCGTGCTCGATCTTCTTCTTGAACTCGCTTAGCCGGCGCTGGCCCACTGATTGACGTAATATTAAAGGAAAGTAAATATTTCAGCGTCGGACACTACGGGGAAGGACGCTAAAGGCACAAGCCACGTTTTAGAGCGCAGCTCTTAGGCGCCCGTTCCCGTGTATTGCGGCGTCGGCGTCGGCTTCGGCGTAACCGCGCTAAATTTAGCGGGAAAACTGACAGCACGTGACCTTAACACCAATTGAATTCCCAGCTAAATTTAGCGGGAAATTCAGTTTCTCCGCTAGATTTAGCTGACAAATTCAGTTTCTCCGCTAGATTTAGCAGACACGTTCAGTTTCTCCGCTAGATTTAGCGAGCAAATTGACGTCACGTGACCTCAACACCAATTCAATTATCCGCTAAATTTAGATGGAAATTGAATTGGTGTTGACGTCACGCGACATCAATTTTCCCGCTGAATCTAGCGGAGCAACTGAGTTTGTTTTTAGGTGACGTCACAGCAAGTCATGTGACGTCATTTTCCCTGCTAAATTTAACGGGGAAAGCGAATTGGTGTTGAGGTAACGTGGCGTCAATTTTTCAGCTAAATTTAGCGTGCAAACTGTGGGAGGGGGGGGAGGGATATGGAGGAGGAGGAGGGGGGGGAGGGAGGAGGAGGAGGGGCATACCCTCCCCTCCGTACCCTCTCCTCCTCCTCCTCAACAGCTGCGCTCTAATTTCGCGTTACAGAGATTTGTAAACGTCTTTCATTCTTTTTTTTTTTTAATTTCAACATTCACAGTGTTATTTTGGTTGAATTCGCCACAAGCTATTCTACAAAATGAAATAAAAAAATATCTTCCTTACTACACTTGGGACAAAATCTTAACGTCTGTGAAATTCTTTTCCTATAGCTCGTTTCACTATATATAGGTCGGAGCACCGCCGACAAAACGCGCAGACAGAACACATCATACGGCGCCGAATACAGAAATTTTCTTTCGTCATCTTTTGTTGTGCATGTCATGGCCATCTAATACAATAAGGCACGAGGCAATATCGTTGGGATTTGACTTGGTGTTTGTGTGTGTATGTATGTGTGTCGGTGTGTATCTCCCAGCGCTTTCGTACACCGAAACTAAGTATGTAGTAGAAATGCGAGCCATATATTCTGTACTGCTTCTGTCTTCGAGACATTAAAGAAAAGGCGACTGCAGATTAGACAGATTTGATGATCGTCGCCAGTCATCTATAAAAACAAAAAAAAAGCGGACGAGTTTTCCCAAGACTCACTCTAGGCACAAAGGAAAACGCGTATTTTGTTTTGTGCGTTAATGGTATTAGCCTATTCTTAATTTGTATCTGACCAACATTCTTGGTCAGGCACGTAGCCAGGATTTTGTTTTTCTTTGGGGGGGGGGGGGGGGGGGCGCCCATGACAAAATGCTGTATGAGGGAGCGGGGGAGAAGAGGTCCCAGCAAAATAGAATATTCCGGGGGGGGGGGGGGGGGCGCACGGGCCCATGCCCTCTCCTCTCCCCCTGAGTTTTTCCGGGAAACAAAGCAGATAGATACTCGATTTTAGCCTCTGCCGCGCAACGTCGATACGATAAATGACGTGTCGCAGGTATACAAGCGGTCCCACTTTTGATGTCTGTGATTGGACTATGGCCCCATCTTAGCTTCTACGTCACAGAAAAGGCAGTCTGCATACATGTTCGAAGCACACACAAGTATGCAGCGAGCACGCTTTAAACCAGAGATAGCAAAGTTATTTTTAAAAAAGTAATTGAATTGCATTAGAAATTAATTTTCTGAAAACTGCGAAAATGTAATTAAATTACATTACAAATCATCGCAGAATAAAAATAGTCACATTTCAGTACACTTCCTTTGCAACGGTAATCATATTACTTTGACATAATTTTTCTACACCTTAAGGCAGTCATTTGTGCTCATTTTGATTTTTATTTACAGTGTATATACCTGAGCTCAGCTCTTCCTGTTTTCATCGCAACAGCTTCATGCGCCTCAAAGTGAACCATACTGAACAGTCGTTCCGCTGGCGCACACGACGGAAATGTTTAAACATGATAAATAACTTCCTTTATAGCTGTGACTCAAAAACAGAGACGACTCACCGGTTTCGCTGTTCACTCAACGGTGAAGGTCCTTAGTCAAAGGGTGTTATGTCTCTCCGTCTTTCTAATTTTGAAGAAGTTATGGTCCGTGTCGGTAACTTAAGTCGACCATATGAAAGCTCGTTCTTACAAGGAGTCGCCATGTGAAACGTTTCCCTCCGGACTCAAACGCCGTCTAATCCTTTTCTCTCAAGAGCAATAGAGTTGAAGCACTCCAGGGCATTCCTCTCGAGGAGTACTGTTCGGAACCACCCGGAGAGTCCAAGGTATTGCCCGTGTGTCACACAAAAGGACTGGAAGGTAGTTTGTTGGGCAGAAGCGTCCCCAGTTGGGGAAACGAATGACGCGAGCTTTCTAAACTGTGTACTTTCCCAACAAACGGACGGTAATATCTGCTTGTTCGCTTATTCCCGAATAAATGTACAAAGGTGAGGTATGAGAACCTTAAAGGGATACTACAACGAAATTTTGGCGCTCATTCTTTGGTCTATATGTGTTCAACGGAGCAGCATCACATGGAACATACCAATATCTTGTTTAAAAAGTCTCGAAAAGGAATTTTAAAACGAATTAAACGATTAGCAAAGAGCACCTGGTGGATGTCGCTAACGCCTCGTTTGTAATGCTCGTCTAGGAACCTTGACAGCTAGTGACGGAGGTCGTCTCGCCTCCGGCCACGACGAGAGAAGGGGGAAGGAGGACCTCCCTCTTCCCGAGAATCCCTTTTGTGTGTCGCAGAAGTCGCTATTGTCCCCCTACAAGATTATAGAAGATTAACTCCGTCACTCAAAATTCGTACAAAAGCATCCGCTTCGGTGGCTGGAACGACTAGCCATCCTCTTGACGTCAGCCTCGCCGTAGCTTTGCTCGCCTTGAGACGACCTACGTCACGATTGCGTTGGATGTCACGTGCTCTAAGCTGGGCCTTCTCCGAGCGCTTGCCAGAGTGGACCGTTTATAACGAAAAATACAGCCACCAGGATTAACATACAAACGTGCGATTGTCACTTACGGATATTGTGGATCATATTCAACCTATTTTTGAACATGACGGGAATATTTAAAATTTCGTTGAAGTATCCCTTTAAAGCTGAGCGGAACTTCTCACTTCCCGTCCCTTTCCGACTACAAAAAGCATCTTTAGTTACCGCGGTCAAGGCTACGCACGCACCGTTCTGTGGCCTTGACAGAGGCATTTGGGAGTCACTATTTATTGCGGTCGTTTGTTCACGATGGTCGAAGCTTACGTTTGACCTTTGCTTTGCGCTCAGATGGCCGTCGTTTAATTGCTCTCGTGTGACTTTCACGACATTTCACCATGCAAAGAATAATTGTTCTCTTTTATCTCTTAAAGCTCGCAAACGAACTGTCTCATTTAGAAGAAAAGTTATTTCAAAAGTAATGAGTAATTATTTGCGTTACTGCATTACCAGCCTAGAAAGTAATTGATTTCATTACTCGTTACCACAGACAAGTAATTTAATTACTGTAATTTCATTACGGTCATGTCATTGCTGCCATTTCTGCAGTTTGAACGTGCTTGACAGCACGTTCAAACTGCAGAACGTTCGCAGACGATTCTGTCGTCATGTATGCAGCAGGCACCGTGTCTATTCTATGATGTAGGAGCAGCGCGACCGGGGCTTTCCGGGCGTATAATCACAACTTCCAAAACAGTGCGGTTGGACGGCTTACGAAAGTCGCAGAGGTCTCTAGAGGCTTATCATTCCTGTCGTCAATCAAAGCGAACTTCATCGTTGTCGATCGACATCTTGGACGCGACGAGAACACCTCGTCCGGCCGCTAAAACCAAAATGGTGTCCCATTCAGATCTAGCGCGGCCGCCTATGCACACAAGTTTGAGCAGCTTTCGAATCCCTCCTCCACTCCCCCCCCCCCCCCCCCCCCACCACACACACACACATAGCGTCACCCTTACTGAATCCCCGACCCACATAAAGCAGCAAACATGCTGACGTTCGACGACTCCCGAGCATTTTTTTTATCGCTCCGAAACATTAGGGACTTTTAGCAAACCGTTACCGTGTTCCGTGTACCGCACTAACAGGAGCCTTTGAAGCATGCTTTTAAGCGCGCGCCCCGCGGTCACAGTATCATCCGGACGCGCGCTTATGAAAGCATATTCTTCAAGGGCTTCGGTATATGCGGTACCCGGGCCGGAACACGTTTACGGTTTGCTAAAAGTTTATATAGTGTCATTCGCCGCTAAGAACAGCGCAGAACGGATCACGAAGCAAGGGACGTGAACCAAATAAGTCATGTCTTGCGCTGTCAGTGTCTGTATAGGGTAGTTGCTTTTAAATCTAACAGATAAGAAAAAAGGGGGGGGGGGTGAGAGTAAGGTACGTGCCGTCTTCATCAAGTATTTATCAGTTTCGGCGTAGATTAGATGGGAGGATAATCGTCATGGTGAGTTGCCTGATTAACTCTTTAATTATTCGTTTTAGGGGTTATGTTGCAATCGCAGTGTCGACGGTGTTTTAATTTAAGAGGTCGAACCAATCGAAATAATTTGCCTAAATGTAATAGTTTGTGAGATGTTGATTTTGATCACTTTGCACATTTTCTTTTCTAAACTAATTCTAAGAATTGCGCACAAAAACAAAAAAAAAAGCTCCGGAAGCTTTGTTCAAAGTGAGGCTTGGAACAGTGCCGTTGTCTCAATCTTGTCGCCACCATCTCGGCAGCGTGTCTTTGATGGGTGCGCCGACGTCAAAAATAGAAGAAAAAGTGACGACGTGACCAAAAGGACTACGTCACTTTTCTAAGCGTTATTGTGGGCTCGCGCGCGTCTTTTTGGGCGCAATTTCTAAATCGGGCTAAATAACGTGAAAATTCAGCAATTAATATCCCCAGAAAACATTACATTTTCGCATTTGTTTTAAAAATTGGTCTAAGCTCAAATAGTAAATGACGTTTACACTGCAATTTCAACAAAAACCCTAAAACCAATAATTCAAAAGCGAATTTGCAGATTTTAGTTCATTAGTAAACTTACCATGACGCTTACCCCTTCATATATAATGTCCGGTGAGCTTGATAAATACACGGCGAAGGCGGCACTTGTTTAACTCTCAACCCCATTAAAAAAAAAATTCTGCTTGAAGTAAGGTTAAGCACGTCATATAACACCCATGTCGTTTTTGGCACTTGTTAAAAAAATGTAAACAAATTCCTGCAGTTTTTTTTTTTATTGAAGCCAGCAGAAATTAAATTTTTACCTCCTCCGCAATTGTCAAATTATTATTTGGCAGGGTTCTGAATTTTGCAGGGCACCGGTACCAGTGGCGTAGCTAGACATTTTTTTTTGGCCGGGGGAGGGGGGGGGGGATATCTTTCCTGGTTACGCCCTGACCGGCACCGAATCCCACAAGGACACTACGCCTGACAGAATGCTGGTCCATCACCTTGTTCGCTTGTCCCAAAGCTGACATGGGCTCGTATAGTCCCTCGCGACATCGAAACTGCAAAAAAAATTCCGCCCACCAAAAAAAAAAAAAAAAAAAGATTCCTTGTTTAATGTTTAACCTTTCGTGCGCTAAGTGGAGCTCTGATCTTACGGGCGGCAATCTTGGAAGAAAGGGCGCGCTGATCGAGGGATCGTCCCTCTCGCTGACGTCAGCGAAATGACGCATTCGTACTGGGGGGCGTTGTGACGTCACCCAGCTGATAGGAGGTGGGCGGGACCCTCCTATCTGCTCTCATGTTGAGTAAGACCATGGACGATTGCAAGCTGGGCAACTGACCGCCACCCTGTCTCCGGTCGTGCGGGCGAGCCCTTGTCAAAGCTACGCGTTCACGCGCGCCCTGCACGTGTTTGGACGCGTGGGACACCAGTTACGGCACCATGCTTGCCATAGATCCTTTTCGAAGGTCAGAGCCACCTAGTGGCCGTCTCAAAAGCTCTACTGTTTTGGCTCTATAATGGCGGTGATAGGAAACAAGCAAGGTCACCTAGATCAAGTGTCCTCGACTTCGTGAAGCGACGGCGACCTATAGAAGGACCAACTTATTGGAATGCATTCACCGCCTTCAGCTCTATAGCATCGAAGACGTTCGTTTTTCTTTTTCTTTTTTTAATAGTCAGAGAAGGAAAAGGATTGCAGTTGTTTCGCCTCCAGCGCGAGCTTTCTACCCTCCACAACGCTTCGGCGTATCGTGCACCTGAAGCGCACGTGCGCGGCCAAGGCACGACCAGGGAACGGATCGCGCGTGCTGGAGACCGCGGCGTTCTCACTCTGGCAGTAACTATAGTGCTTCTTGTCGGATCTGACATTATCGTACCTCCAATCTGCATCTTTTTTTTTTTTTTTAGGGAAAGGGGGGAGGGGGCACGCGCGAAGAGAACGCGGTCTTCGATTCACAAGGTTTTCCCCATCTCACCACGGATCTCGCCAGTGTGACCTTCCAGAAGACGAAGACGAGACCAGCGGCATGACCGCTCGGCGAGAAAGACGGGCACCTTCACCCGACGACGGGAGCGAGCGCCGGCGGCGTTGCTTCCAGAGGAACCATTGGAACAGCCAGACAGGCCCCCCAGTTGTCCTCGCGAAGTCTGGAGACACCTTGCGGAGCACTAGGGCTCACGTAGCAGCTGCCTCGCACCGTAAATCGCAGTCGTGTGTCAACTTCGTTCTTTCTTTTTTTTCCTTCTTTTTTTCAATGAGCTTGTTGTCGCGCTGGGATTTTGTGCGCGGGTATTTTCGTCCGACACAAAAGAAGAAATCTTCCTTTTTATTTTGGATTCTGTTTCGTTTTTTTTCTTGCTCTTTTGATGAGTTCAACCGGCGGCTGGTGCGCCCGCGTATACGGATGGGAAAGGAAGACACAGTCAATTGTTTTTACGAGATGATTATGACAAGTGCGCTTTTAATGACCGCTCGTTGACAGTCATTTCGGCGAGAATGGTCCTTATTGCATTTATAGTGATAATTGTATATCCGAGAACTGTAATCGCGTCGTGTTCTCCCCCTAAAAAAAGGGTTTCTCGTATTCGTGTATGTTTCGGGAGAAACGAGATGCGCTTTGCGGGGCGCGTGAAGCAAAATCTCTCTCTGTCTCACACGCACACATCGCACACACACACACACACACACACGCACACACACACACACACACACACACACACACACACGCACACACACGCACACACACACACACACACACACGCACACACACACACACACACACACAAAACACACATCTAAACTTCGTTTCAACATAAGTTAGAGCGCAGTAAGAGGCGAGAACACATAGAATACGGACGCAAAACCTAAAATCGAGGTCAAGAGAGGTAGTGCATCGTGCAAGATACAGTTGCAAAACACTGCCTGAGGCTAACTTCTTTCTTCATCCTGTCAAATATTTTTTTAAGTCTATCGGCAGACATGATCAGAGCATATGTCGTAAGATACCGAGAGATAGCCCACCTAACATCAAGAGCAAATCGTGTGAAAATATGGAGTGGGCTAACTTTCAATGTACAATCAAGAAAAGTTTTAAAAATTGCTATTTTCAGGTCGTATCCCTTCCAAGCTTTTTATGCTGGCGAGGGGCAACGTAGCAAAGATGACTGTACTTCCCAGTCAGCAACGTTTGCTTATATCTCGCCCAAGCTAACTAGCCGCATTTACGCCTAGGCCATCACTGATCCCAACACTACTGTTACTAGAAGTGGGCTATCTTTCGGTGTTTAAAAATTGCGGTGGCTTAGCTCGGCTATGCCAGGATATACGTAGCGTGAGCTTATGCACACAAAATGAGAGGCGCTATCAAGCGGCTCCGGTGCAGCGTCAGACTTGGCTACTGCGCAACGGAGGCGCACAGCTGGGCACGCGGCGGCGCCAGTGCGTCTGCCGCGGCTATGACGTCACTCCTCTGGAATGCGCAGACCGGCGAGGCGCGCGCGGTGGCGGCGGAGCGCGCGGTGGTGGCGGCTCTTGCGCGCCAGCTGTGCGCCGTGTGACGTCACTGCTCCTCGCGCTTGCGCAGCACGGCTCTTCGACAGCCACACGAAACAGCTCAACCTCGGCCACTGTAGCTCACGCTACAAAATATAGCAAATCAAGGCAGAAAAAGGGGTGGTCTATCTTTCGGGAGTGGGGCGTCCTTCCGGATTTTACGGTACATATGTGTGAAACAAACACTCTTTCAACATGAGTATTCGCAGAATTATCTGTGGATACAACTAGTATCCTAAGCTAATTCTGTCATCAAAAGTACTAAATACTGTTTATTCTGTCACAAAAGTATATACTTTTGTAAATGCAATGTATACGTTCTGTACACAATACTTCTCGTGCACAAAAGTATATACGTTTATGTGGCAGAAAATGAACTGATTCTGATTTGATTTGATCATCGTGTGCACTAAACACCGTGTCCTTTCTTTTTTACCATGTATGAGCTGTGTGCCTGCGGCTTAAAAGTGCAATGTCACGGTGCGTTCTCAGCGCACGATTGGTTCATCATGCGATAAAATACGCACAGACATACGGCAAGCTCAGTGGCGTCGCGCGTTTGGAAACTGTCTTGTCGGGCCCCATTGTTTTGTAGAGAGTTCACTTCAACGCTCTGACTTACGTTGAAAGGAAGCTATGATACTTTTGCCGGTATATACTGACCTCAAGTTGGTGGTCGTAGAGCAATTAACCAACTTCCCCGCACCAGAACGGAGGTATGCCGTAGTGTTGCTTTACTTTCAATATGGCGGCATGTTTGAAGGAAAACCAAACTACAGTCACAGCTTGAGAGACTCAGGGCGTATAGCGAGTTCCGTTAACCTTGTTGTCACCTCGCGGCCAATGAAATTGCAGAATCTGCCGATAAGAACGTCGAAGAAGGAATCCCGAGGTAGAGGACGTGAAGCTGTGCAGTGACCCTACCCGCGATACAGACAGACTCCTGCCGACCAGGTTCGTAATTTAAACAAACTGCAAAAACAACGTCGTGCGGTAAAAGCGCGTATCTCTTCGGTTAAAGAACAGATGCTACAAAACATATACTGTCGAGACCGGTTATAACCGAAGAGGGTTATAAAGAAATAGCGGCTACAGCGAAGCGATCATGATTTCCCATTTCCTTTTACACTTCGTCATAACCGAAGTCGGTTATAACGAAATAGCGGATATAGCGAAGTGATTTCCGATTCCCGTTGACTTCGGTATATAACCGGTCTCGACAGCCTATGCCGTTTTATACCTTTATTCAAAAGCCGCCTTCTGGTTCGGCATTCTCAAACCAGAAGCGAAACGTTTCCTTCCATTAGAAGCCGTGTTGACGGTGGCCGTGGGGTCATCTCGAGATGTGCCCACGGCCAGGTAGAGACACTATGGTGACTGACAGCTTAAACATGGAGGTAGGAAGCTTCTGGAGGCGACGTGATGACACAAGAGGTGAGGCCGGAGGAGACTTCCGGTGTGGAGAGACCCGCCCCCAACGATGACCCCAAATGAAGCAAAGCCAAAAGAGGCTATTGGACGAAAAGGACACCCTTAGGGCACCCTTGGGGGAGTTCCCACCGACCGCGACCTCTACTTCCGGCTTCGCTCGTGATTTTCTCGTTTGGCTGGCTCGAGCCGGTAAGTTCATGCTTCTTGCTTCGTGATTAGTTGAGCCACTTCCTTATCGGCTAACACCGCAATCTGATAGGCCGCGGAGCCGTAATGAGATGCAGAAGGGTGGCTTTCGAAATTATAACAAGGGGGCAAAACTGCATTAGTCATCCCTCCATCGCTCTGAATTACACTGAGATTTTTTTAATCTTGAATCTCCCATGTCCCGCGTGTTTTCAATGTGCGTTGTTGACGAATTTGTTTTCGAAATTTGTTTACTATTTTTTCGTTGATTTTTCTTTTCATATCTTTTTCTCTTATTGAGGTGGGTGCGCACGGGCGATCTGGGGGAGTGTAGTTTTTTTTTGTGTGTGTCTTCTTTGTCTGCTAGGTCACAATAAATCGATCAGTTGCGAGTAAGCGTTAGTCTGTGGTTTGCACTCGTTCCCCTGTTGTCCCCGATTCTTACGCGTTTTAATCTTCACCGTAATGAGATGCAGAGGACTCGTGGCGCGACCTGCATTCCTTAAGCTCTCGGTAACTAAAGCGATTATAGACAGGGAGCAAACAAAAGCAAAGACGGCGGCTGGCATCGGTGGGCGTATGTTTCAGCCCAGCTCGAATCGGGGAATCGGGGAGAGCTCGCGTTGCACATTTCCGGGATGCTGGCTTCAATCAGTACCCGAGATAATTTCGATATGTATATATATATATAGACGAGCATTTCGCCGGTGCGTGGGGGTGTAACTTTACTACAGCGTTACGGCACACACAAGCCCACCAGGTCCGGAGTCGTACTACACTGGACGAATCGCCTCCTCTGAGCGACCAGATTTAATTTTAAGACGGCAGTAATTGTGTTGTGAGAATGTCTAGACAGGGGGACGTTTTCGTGAGCCCCGATGAGCGTCTGGTGTCTCGGCTGTGGATGAGAAGTTTTACCAGAGCACTGCGAGCGCTAGCCTGAAGTCCTTAACGTGCATCATGCAGTATGTATAGTAATTACACGGACCTGAGGCCAGCCCGATGCTCGTCCCGATTGGAATCCAGATCCAGATCGGCAGGGTCGTGAACTGAGCCCGTGGGATTCCTGGGTTCTGCAGGGCGAGCTTTCGCTCCACGGGCTCCGAGTGGTGGTGTGCTAACGCACTCGATCACCGCGAGCTCCCATTTTAAAACAGATATCCACGTTTTATGAGCATTTTAATGGTTTTCGAAGAATCACCGAATCAGTGATTTGTAACACCGCGCATGCCCCTCAAAGTGCACCGGTTTACCAATGATCTAAAACTGTGTAGTCACGCTGCTTATAAATCGTAAAGAAAAAACGGTGTTTGCAGTTAATACACACTAAAGAAATGTAAAAAAAAAAAATATGGTCGTAAAATAACTTCTACGCATTCTTCGGCTTCTCCATATTTCTCACCTTAAAAACGTTTTTTTAAGCACCCCCGAAAAGGGTTCGTCTTAAAAAAACCTAAAATAAATGCTTTAAAACTAGTTTTTTTTTTTTTTTGTTTTTTATACGGAACGAGTTTTTTATTTTTTAGTTGCCTTTCTAGTGCGCCAGCGGAGGCGACAATGCTGGAGGCGAAATCGTGCTTCCAGGGGCTGAAAGAAGGTCTTGGGACAGCAAAAAACATTTCAAGAACGGATCTTTTTTTTGTTGTAGGGGCGAAGCTCCGTAGGGTCTAGCCTTGTCCGTCCGTCCGTCCGTCCGTCCGTCGCTCACGTGCTCAACATAAAAAGAAAAAAATGTTTGCGCAGTTTACAGGATTCGAACCTGTGCGGGGAGACCCCAATGGATTTCTAGTCCATCGCCTTAACCACTCGGCCACGACTGCGGGACGAGTAGGGGGCTCTGAGATGTGGTAGTAACTCAAGAGCTGGGAATGTCATGGATGAAACGTTGCATGTAGCCGCTCAACGTCTATACAGGAGAGGGCGCTGCGGTCAAATGCGTATATAATCGCGTTAAACTTTGCATGCATTGGCTCAACGTTTATAGACGAGAGGGCGCTGCGGTCAAATGCTCAAATGCGTATATAACCACGTTCCATACCACACATTCTCTTTCTGACATGGACCGTTGACTTAAGCGGTGGATATGCGTTCCCACGGCTTCTAGCGGATCCAAGCTGATCCGCTAGAAGAACCACTGCATTTGACCGACCATAAAGCAGTAATAATGAAGTGGAAACGCAACCCGGAACTCAGCACTACCTATGAGCAATAAGAAAAAAAATCAACAGCATCAGCACTACCTATGAACAATAAAATCAGTATCATCACCACCACCAGAGCTTCGCCCCAATCAACATCAATCACCACGTGGAGATGCGGTCATTTTTATTTTAATGTGGAAGCTTTACTTCTCTCATTACGGGAAAAAGCGGCGGCGTTGTGTTCGAAAGACGGTCACACCAAATACGTCATCAAGCACGCGCCTCAGAAATAAAACACACAAAGAAAAGCATAGCGACGCGGATGCTTCGTCACGGAAGCCGTCGTGAAGCCAGAGGGGTTCACCGCGCCTGCGCAGTGGGGAAGCGTGATGTCACCGCCGGAGCGCCGTGTGAAAAAGGAAAAAGTGGCGCGCTACTTGTAGGAATGCGCAGCGTGAAGGAATGCATTCCTATACGCATAGGCGTGCGCACGGGGGGGGGGGGGGGGCAGGGGGGCGACCGCCCCCTCTAATCATCTAGGGGGAGGGGGGCGCAAAGTTGGCCCGACACAAGGCGTGACTGCGCCGGCGGTATGGTTTCTTCGACGGCATAAAACACCGACCCGGGGGGGGGGGGGCGCTCTGGGGAAACCTCGCCCCCCTAATGAAAAATCCTCACGCCTATGCCTACACGTAAGCAGTCTTAAGGTTTTTTGTTTGATTTTTAGTGTATGATGAAACAATTATTTATGTTCACGCTTCAAACATGTTCTAAGGATGCTTTGCTTCATACCTATCTATGCTTTAAGCATGACTGAAGACAGTGTTTGTATTACTAATGTGTCAGGAGGCGACGCAGGCAGCGTCCTCAGAAACACGCGTTCGAAAGTGTTCGCAGACCGTCTTTTGTATGATGTATAAGCAGTGTGACCGTGGCTTAAAACTTCAATATATTGAAGTTTTAAGTCGCGGTCACACTACTTATGGTGTCTTGCGACTTCATTTTGAATAAAGTACAGAAATTTTCCCTAAGAAGAAAGGTTTCACGGGGAAACTATACGCGTTCAAGAAAAAACTATATACGAGAGCGGTTGCTGAAAAAAAAAATTCAGTTCAATTTTACAATTATATTATGATAAAAAAAATAAAAAAAAACGAGCGCATTCTCTTTACGATTGCGGTTTGACATCTCGTCGGAATGTAGATTAGAACACTTCAAAATAATGTTTGAAAAATGTTTTCCCCCATTTATGTTGCGGCTTTTATCCCTGGGGAGAACGGTAGCTTCACTCACTCTAAAAAAAAAAAACGCCCGTGCGTCTACTTTCTCGCACAACACTCAAGAGCCAATCGCCGCTACTCACGGTGGCAGCTCAGCGAATGAAGATGCCAAAAAGTACGTTTAGACAAAAAAAAAACAAAAAAACGCGGTCTGAGTTGTGACATTAAGGAATGCAAGCGTGACGTCTTGTACTGCTTAATGTCACAACTCAGACTGTGTTTTTTGTTTTGTTTAAACAGATGTTTCGGCATCGTCACTCGCTGAGCTGCCTCCGTAAGTTGCAGTGATTGGCTCTCTGAGTGCTGTGCGGAAAGTAGAACGCACAGGCTTTTTCAGCGTGTTGGCTGCAATACAACGTCAGTGATTACGTCGGTCATTTTGGTTCGGGACGCCAGGTCATTGCGATGGCCTTGGATCTGCAGTAATGGACGAACCAATACGGCTACCTGAAAATCAGGCTTCCGGTGTAACCTCAGCACTTTTCAGCAGTGACTTTCGCTTACAAACGCGTTTCTTTGTTGTAGGGCGGTGGCCTTCAAAAGCAGCGAAGGGTATCCTAAAAGGTGTACTTGAAACGTATGCAAACAGCCGAGGTTGAATATTTGGCTAGTAGGGAGGGGTTATCCTTCTGTAAAAAATAAAGTACAAAATCAGTATGCTCTAGATGTACTCAAGTACACTAAAAGTAACTCTCTCTCTGAACTCGTACTGAAAGTGTATTTATAGTGGGCATGGAGTAGAAAGGGTGCCGTACTGAAAGTAGACTCGTTAATACAAAACTAGCCATGCACTCCAACTGTAGCCGATACCCAAATCATACTAATAGCATATAATATACATCGGTAAGTGTTCTCAAGTACACTTGTTTAAGTAGTCTATGAGTGTATTCGTTAGTACATTTAGTGTGTACGACTATGTACTAACACATTATTGTTAGCTACTTGGCTTTAGTTGAGTTAGATATTGTGTTGGAAGTTGATGCAAAATATGCAAAGAAATGCACGAGCTATTTATCCGATTGCGAAGACATCTCGTTACGTCAACGTCTGGTCGCAACCGCATGCCGTCAAGTGCCGGTAGCGATATAATCACGACACTTCAACTGTGGCAAGAAAAAAAACTAAAATAAAAAGAAAATCCGGTGGCTGTCGAACTGATTGAACAGCGAAGCTATTTTAACAAACTGGTTGGGCTGCTTTTTATTTTTGTTGATTTATTTTTGTTGATTTATTAATTATCCATGGCTCCCATACCCTTATGAAAAAGAATATAGATTTTCTGGTTCCATTTTGATGTGTTCCTAATTAATCATCAGAATTAAAAATACACTCAACGTGCGATGTGCTCTGACAACCGTTTCACAACAGGAACTCACTTGAGATTTACGCATCCAATTGTGAAAATACTACATAGCTTGCCATTCGAATGTTTTATGTGTAAACACATTATGTGCCTAAAGGCTCAAAGAGCTTTCTTGGTAACTCGCAGAGTATCTTTAACTGCGCTACTGTGCGTACAAATAACGCAAATGATACTTTTTTTTTTTTTTGCGGTCGCTAGATGTTAAGTTGAAGAGACGCCCCTGGGTGTCGCTGCGGCTTTCGACCTGTTGGCGACGAAAGCCATCGTACAAGATGTGTTGAAAATTTTTATGGAAGCGCTATTGGGTGCTGGGTATAAAGCACGCGTCTCTTTTCTTTGAGCTTCCGATCGGCTCGTCATGGTGGATCATTGCCGGCCGACTTTCCGTCCACGACAGCACTTTGCTTTAATTTCTCGTCGAGTTTCTGATAGGCGAACCGACTAGCTACAGCGTGCATCAAGGCGCGGAGCCGCGGATGTTCCCGGCGTCCGCACGGCGGGGAAACCTTGCTTCGCCAAAGTATTGCCGGCCTAGCCGCAAAGCACCTCATCTTTCCTGGTTTTCTCGCGCCAACGGTTTTGACCGCTCGGAGGGGACAGGAGGACGCAGCGGGAAACGCGCGCCATCTTGCCAACGGAGACATTGCATGCAGGGCTGCATAGGAAATGTGGTGAGCCTTTGTTCGCGTGGATGTGATTTTGGTCGGATGCTTGTGATTGCAGTTCAACCAAGAATCATGACTGTTCGAGAAACTCAGCGAGGGTCGCGAAACCCTGCTCCGTGGCGCACGCCGATACGACGATGAGCTGAGGAGGGTCTCGCTCTAACATACCGGGCCTATCACCTATAGGCCGCAATATCACATCGGACACACCAATACATTGTTGAAAAAGACACGAAAGTTTTTTTAAACAAATTAAACGATTGTAAATGGCACCTGGTGGATGTCGCTAAAGCCTTGCTTGTAATGCCCGTCTAGGAACATTGACAGGTAGTGACGATGCCTGTCTTGCCTAGAACTATACATGGCTTGAACCTGACGTCATCCCGTCAGCTCTGCGGCCACCACGAGAGAAGAGGGAAAGGAGAAACTCCCCTCTCACCGGGACTCTCTTTTGTGTGTCCCAGACTTGCACAGACGTTGTTATCGTCTCTCTACGAGATTATAGAAGATTAACCCGTCACTTAAAATTCGCACAAAAGCAACTCTGTAGTGAGTTGCAGTGGCCCGATCGCTGGCGTGCTTCGGCGGCTTCGGTGGCTGGAACGGTTAGGGCATCCTATCGACGTCCGCCTCGCCGCAGCTTTGCTCGTACCGAGACAGACTACGTCACGATTGCACCGGATGTCACCTGCTCTCCGCTGGCTGCTCTCCGAGCGCTCGCCAGAGTGGGCCGTTTATAACAAAAGATACAGCCATCACGCTCAAAATACAAACGTGCGATTGTCATTTCCGGATATTGTGGGTTATCTTCAGCCTATTTCAAAACACGACGGGTATATTTCAAATTTCGTTGAAGTCTCCCTTTGACTGGTTAAGCGGCCTTTACTGGTTCGCGGCAGCAGATGGTGTTAAAGAAAATGCTCAGCACGCAGGCACCTGGACACAGAGGCAAAGAGAGTCCGCGCGGAGCCGATGAAGCAGCGTTAAACTTGGACTGAGGAAGCGGCGCGGGACGAGGACGACGACGTGGCTATCCTGCTGACGCGGAGAGCAGGGCCGGGATCGGAGGTGGTCGCAGGGCCAGCTGCCTACAGACTGTGAAATCCTCCTGCTTTTATGGCCCTCGCTTGCGGGAGTTTCTGGCAGATGTCCAGTTTGAGACTCGGGAGCAGCGGGATGGGCCGCGTACATCAACTTTGCCGCGTTTCGTCTCAAGCGCTGACGAGTGTCTTTCCAAAGGGTTTACTTGTAATTGTGCTGTGCGACGCCTGCATTTGGAGTTCGCTGTTTATATCGTAAGTACGCCGTCAAGTTTTATTTACGTATCACGTTCATTCGCGTGTTGCGTGATCAAAATTCGTGTGATGTGTTGCGCCTCAAAACAACTTCAGGAAATTGTATTGACTTCTTAGTTTTGCATGCTGGTTGCAAATAAACTTTTTCGTCTGATATTTTGCCATTTTTCTGGTCTACACTATATGTGTGCATGTGTGGATGCGTTTCTGCTACGCCGTGTTTAAGTGGCATCTTCGACATTCGGGACATCGTCAGAAGTGAACAATTCCAATGTGGTATGCAAATAGAGGCTCTAGGTTCGCGTCCCTGCTAGCACTTGCTTTACATTTAATTTATTGTTTTAACTCGTCATCTAATATTGTTTCCTCATTTGTGAAACGTTAAAGAAATGCACGCATCAAAAACACACTAGGCGCACGCAAAGGTGTTGCGGAGGGACTTTCTGATTTTCCTCTCTTGCGCGCGTTTGCTGTTTGATGTGGATTCCAATGCGCGCGCGCGCGGGGCATGCACATTTATCTAAACGCTGACACAGTGTTCGGCTGCGGCAAGCCAAGCGCAGCGTCACAAAGGCGTCCAAATAATCTATGTGGATAGTACACTGAAAGTGTCCTTCCAGTCTACATGAAGTGCGATCATAGTCTACTAGGAGTAAACCTGCAGTCTAATAGGTGTACACATGTCCTGTACTTACGGTGTACTTGCAACGTACTGGAAGTATAGAAGCAGTGTGCTATAGGTTAAAAGAAAGAGTCCTTTCTTGTTTTATAAGTATGTAAAATGAGTATGGTATTAGTACATCCTCTAAGTACATTGTCAGTACGTTTTCAGTAAACTGATTCTGTACTGCTTTTTACCAAGGTATATTTATTATATAACAAAATAAACTACGCGGATTTAAAAAAAAATACTTATTCGGCCACTGACGCCCACGTAACTGACGCGTAAATCACGTAACTCGCACAAGTTAGGCAACTCTCCCCGTAAATCACGAGAGTCCTAAAGGAACATAAAAGACCCGCTCAACTTTAAAGTTTTGGTAATTACCGCCTTTAACGATTTGCGAAAGTAATGACGAGATTCAAAAGATTTAAACGAACGTTGGTGAAAAAACAAAAAAACAACCACGAATTACAAGAATATAAAAAGACGGAAACTTTTTGCGACGACTTCTTTTTCATCACTCGTCGAGTGTGTCTAGACTCAGCAATCACCCAACTTCATGCTATGGAGGAAAAACAAAAGTGACGAATCTCATCTAAAGACGTTCACTCTTCCCGTAACGTCAGGACAGTGACTTAAAGGATGAAACAATAGGCGAGAAAGAGACGCGTTTGAGCATCGAGTATAGAGACACCGACAGCTAGATGTACGTCTGCAGGCCATGGACGACTGGAATGGGTTGGCAAGCGAAATCGCACAGACAACAAACCACGACACGTTTGTCTCATTGTTACGTGGCTCTTTATCATGACATTTATTTTGTTTCTCTTTTATAAGTTGCACGTGTACGTTTGGTACCTTTATATTTCCATTTGTTAATTTCACCATCGCTGAGTAAGTCTTTTCTATAAGGTTTTCCATGTACCCTTTTTTAGTAGCACTTGTAAACTTCTCCTGTATTACTTTTTAATCATTTTGAAATTATTACATGCCGGTGTGCCTGACCATGCACCATCTTACGCGTTATTGAGTTCTATTAGCGTGATCATGTTTCCTTTTACATTTTCATACAAGTGCAACAGTGTACAACTATGATGACATTCCATGTACCCCCTCTATGTAATGCCCCCAGTGGGCCTTTAGAGGTAATTAAATAAATAGGTAAATAAATAAACCAGCGCTCGGTGCTCTGGCAACCCTTCGAAATCTCATCTCCTCCTTTACCCCAGAATTTATCCGTGTATTGCGCAAAGCGAAGCCGAGCAATGTTCGTAGGTTGTTTGCATCATATTTTAATCCATGGAGTTTAGTTTTTAGTCGAAGGATTGTTGTGGTACGTTTCCTGCAGCAGAAGAACGCCAGACGACGCACGCTCTCATACAGGTTCGGATCTGTACATTCGACAGAAATGCTTCCGAGCTACTATCCCTTCCTTCATGTTTGACGTAGCAGACCTCCCACATAAACTTGGGCGCTGCAAGGGCCTATGAATGATTAATTACGAGAACAACGTGACTACACTGGAATACTGGCGTCCACCCCGCCCCCTCCCCCCTCCCCCTTTCTTTTAATACCGCGTGCGCAGTTTTCAAAGCCACCGACTACTGCGTTCGAAATAACTTTTCTTTCCTCTGTGCGACTGACCCTTCACGCTGTTTTTTTTTTCTTTCTATTTCAGTTTGTTGAGACAATACATTTTGTCTGCAGTACCAAGGCAAAAGACCAGAAGGTCGTTTGCCTTGGTACTGCAAAGTACCAAGGCAAAAGTCACATCTGTACTTCGTCATCACGGTAGTTTGTAGACAATGTTCCATTCTTAAGCCCTATAGTCGCACTGCTCAATACACCATACAACGGACACGATATCCGCTGCTGCAAGCATGATTACATAATTATCTGCGGACACGCCTGAAGCATGTTCGAAGCATGATTCGCTTTATTATTCTATATTATTATATATGCGTATGAAGCATATTCGCCTCATACACACGTATTCTTCGAACACGGATGCAGATGGATTTTGTACGACCATTCAGACAGGACCACCATACAAGGAAATAAAAACACGTCTCTGACAGTGTCCGCAGACTATATTTTGTATAATGTATACTACACTTCAGTTCAGCAAGAGTCCAGACGCAGTCGACGCATACGAGCTGACGGGACCAATCGGACAGCGTCAAAAGCGCGCCATCATGGTGTGTGTTCGTCGTGTTTTGTTTCCGTACGTATATTCAATCATCGTTGAACCCGTCGTAAACAGAAACAAAAAAGGCCCAGTGACTCGTGCTTCTAACACTGCTTGATTGGTGCCGTTAGCTCGTAGCGTCGGTGGCTACGTCTGGACTGAAAGGCCGACCCGCAGAATCGTCTTCTGCCGGGCAGAAAATCGGTTCCCAGTTTCCTTCTCTCCATTCCCTCTCGCCCTTTTCTCTCCCACTCTCCCCAGGAGCGGTTCGCTGAGCTACTCCCCGCAGAAAGGACTGGGGTCTCCCTCTTTCTCGAATGGAAATAAGAAATTAGGGGAAAGGTTCGAAGTATAGAAGTGCGACCACGGCTTTAGTGTGCATAACCACTGGTACTGTTCGCACAGGTTCTGTTCACACGTTTCTGATAGTAGAAAGTTTTAGGGAACCAGTTTTGCACATCCGATACGGTACGATAGGTCCTCCGGTACGAACTGCGCATGCGCTACCGTAGAAGATTAGCACATGCTCAGTGCGTACTGGAGGGTCCATCGTGTACCGTATCGAATCATGCAAAAACGGTTCCCTAAAATTCTCTAATGTGACGACCGCCTCGAACACACCGTCACGTGGAGAGCTCACGGAGGAGAGCGCACATGAATATGGTACATCTATCCTCGCATGCAGACCCGAGATTCAGTTCAAAGTGCTTTTTAGAATAGATTGTGGACATGTCGTAGGGTTATCCGTATAGGACACCACGTAGGCGTAAAGGATTTCGCCGAAGTACTCATCCACGCGCTTGTGTAAGATCCCATGCCGCACAAAACAAAACAACAAAAACAAAAAGAGAAAAAGGCTTTTTGAAAGCAAAATTTAATCTTGAACCTTGCGTCGTTTCATCAGGCCTACTCTTGAGGAGGAAAAGTCTATAGGAGACGACGGCTGCAGCCTCGGAGCTCCGAGATTAAGGGAGACGAAATTGAAGAGGGCAGCATCGACGGGTAGACAGAGAAAAGGGGAAGGGGGGGGAGAGAAAGAGAGAGAGAGAGCACCATAACGAAGAGTTCAGAAGGGGAAAAAATCAATCTAAGGAGCTTCCCTGGTATATGCCGCAGAAAACTCGAGCTTGTGACTTAAGGAGCGTCGTCGTCGGAATCAACCCATGGGGATAGAGTCACCGCTGACGGGTAGTGGTTGTAAGAACGTTATGTATTCGATGATAGGTAGGGGCGGATAGGAGGGGGAGGGAGGGGTGCATCGTGTTTTATTCAGGTTATTAATTGGAGCGCTTGTTTCGTAAAATAATTTTTACATACAGGTAGAATAAACGCAAGGTGCGATACAGGTAAAACAAACCCAACGTGGCCTCTATTTCACACTTCACTCAGACCTCATTGCACATTCCGTGAAAGTTCGAGCTCTCATGATCAAGCGACGATTGTGCCGGCTAGTTTTACAGCGTAGGATCTACTGTGGCCACCCTAAGCATAACGTCTTGTTTCTTCGCTGCCAATAAGTCATTTGGTCGCGAGGCACGCTGAAGGCGCATACTCCCAACGCAGTCACAAGCCGCAAAAAGACGACGGGTTGAAGGACCCGTCCAAATCGAGCCTGTCAGAAAGACGGAGAGGGATTACTAAATAGTCCGCCAACTGGGATTGTCTGCAGCTCCAATGGATCGGCTTATTTGGAAACAGCGGCACGCCGAGCATTTCCGCGAAAGGATCTAGAGAAAGGTTCAGAGCTCAGACAAGCGAATTTGAACCAAGAAAGAATACAAGCAAACTAAATGAGAGACAACATTGGTGTAGAATCAGGTCCCCGCCGAAGCACGGATTGTGTGGCACGCCGGCAGGATCAGTGCTTTTTGTAAATCAAGAAGACTTATTCGTCGGCGCGACGGGCCTTCCTGTCACTCTAGGTTTGCACCTGGAGCCGGGGGTGAAAGCCGCACGTGACTGGCGGCCGGAGAACTAAATAACTGCCAAACCGTATTAGTCCACCGCCTTTCATTGGTCGGAAACATCAAACGCTCTTTCTTTCGTTATGTCCTTCTTCGTTTACAAGTGAGGGTCATGTTACTATTGTCGATGTTACTGACCTTTCTGCTGGTTACGTCACCAAGAGTTTCTGGGGTTAGGTTTCTAGGAATAATCACACGTGACGCTGGACTCATGTTTGCCACTTCGGGCTGCGAACTGTGATGCCTTTTTCACATGGCGCGGTTGTCTTTGCGATATCCCAATTGCGAAAGTGGTTTAAACGAGGAAAAAAAAAACGTGGTGGAATTTGCGGTGCACGTTATGAGATGCTGGATTGAACTCTAGCCCGTTAACCCATCCTGGATTTCAACAGTAAGATTACGTCGCATGTCTTTACATGAACCGCGGATGAACCCAACGTGCTGGTTTCTGCGGTTTGCAAGAGACTTGCGACATGGAATACGTTCAATTAAAAATGTGTTAATTCAAACTTGTTCATACGAGACTGTACAATTAGACTGAATAGCTCTATTCTTGTAGCTTCCACTATTGGTTGCAAACAGCAGTTTGTATTCTAGCTATCAACAGTTGGGATCGGCGGCTGTACGTGTCAGCGCACATCAACTCGGTGCGCACCGAGTAAAAGCTTGCGCCGTAGAACCGTGGGATCCCGGGATGCCGGCCCGCTACGAGTACGATATAAATGAGTATCGTACCGACTGGCAGCCGTCTGATAACTGCTGCCAAAGTGTCTGGAACGCGTCTCCGACTGGTGTGTTAAGCGCCCTATTCAGCATCGAAAGTGGTCCCGACGTGGCGACAAGTGACGTCACACAAGCCGGAGTGTCACGCTGTCGCACGACGCGATCCTGGCGGTCGGGCGTAGAAGTTCTGGTAAAAAGTACGAGTGAACGCGAGTGTCGCTGTCGTCACGGTGTCCCAACTCCTGGCTGCAGAAGCTTCCGTGGACTGTCCAGCTGGAGAGCGACCTGCCGGCGTCTGCACCGTCCACCACAGCTGCCGTGACGCCGGCAGGATCGCGGCCGGCGACAGCGCGGGACTTCTGTGACGTCATCAGGAGGAAATAAAAGGACCACTCTTTGGGCACGCGGTAAACACGGCGCGATGTACCTAGAAGTCGTAGTCGTAGCGCACTGGCAAAATTACTCGTCCTGCGGCGTCGCGCTAAATCAAAGCGGCTCGTTTTCTTTAGCTATAGCAAGTTTCATAAGGGCTAAATTCTACTCGTTGTCACCAATTCTACGTGTCTATTACAGCCACAGCAGAGTGTAAACAGGTACAAAACAAAATCAGATCCCAAAAAGAATATTTGATAAGGGTGAAATATAATGAATCAGGATATCATATTGTCAAAAAACAAGAATGTTAAAACCATAAATCAAAATATGATTAAATAGCGTCAATATGTCATAGGTACCAATTACCATAGTATAGACAACATAGATATCAATCAGAATATCGAAGATATATTTGAAGAAACTGACCGCAATCGTACAAAAGCGAATGAGGTTCTAGCGCCAGTAACTCAATGAACGCCGGTCCACCGATTCGTGTGGACGAGAGCAACGCCATGCGCGCCGAATGAAAGATGAACACTGGCATCAGTCACAACATATTTGAGTCTACATCTTTCCACGTTGTTTCATTCACTCCCTGTTCTTCTTTCATCTGACTATCTACCTCCAAAAATTTATATATATATATAAAAACTGGATTACTTCTAGTTTTACCGAAACACAAAAACCCTACTACACTTGGAAATAAATACAACTAAAAAGAGCAAATAACACTCCACAAATTTCCCGAAAAAAAAGAGCAACAAAAACAACGAAACTAACACGCTTTCCTCTCTTCCATGTTTTATGTCCGACTAGTCCTTTTTGTTTGTTACGCTCGTATTATCCTTAGTCCTAGTCACTACGGAGATAGAATCGGAAGTCCCGCGGCGTTGGCCGCGACGGGGTGCGAGCAGTCCAACACAGCGAACTCGAATGTACCAGCCGAGTGCGACGTAGTCGCATCAGCAGCAGCAGTAAAGAAGCGCTCCTCATACAACCGAAGGCACGGTGTCGAATGAATGAAAGACGACCTCTTGCAATGATTCCGAGCCGCCACCCTTCCCCATTACCCCCTCTCCACACCCTCCGTCTTTCCTTTCTCTGTTTATATGCCTCCATCTTTTTTTTTCTTTTTTTATATCCTAACGTTTCGAGCGCGTCTCTTTTTTCCTTATCTTTTTCCCTAGGCCCTTTTCTACGTTTCCCTATTTTTTCATCCGTTCATCCCATTTTTTTATTCTTTCTCCCGAGCCGACCTTTCCTTCTCCGCCTCCTCAAATCTTTTTTTCTCTTTTTATTTGTGTACTTTTACTTTGTGAGTTGTTTGCTTGCGGCGTCGGTTACCGCTCTGTTTTGTTTTGTTTTTAATTTTGCTTCGTTTTTGATTTGTCGATCGCTGCGTGGCATTGGCTTAAGTTAAGATAGGACGATGAAGAAGGAAAAAAAAGAGGCAGCCCTTTAAAGGAGCAACGGGAACGGAAAAAACACGGAAAAAAATATGGTGTACAAGAAAAAGAAAGTAAAGAGAGAAAAAGAAAGAAAGCTACGGGCACAGCGATCGTTGCGGAGGCACAAAAAAAGAAATACCCCAGATTCCAGGCAAAGTGGGTTAAATACACGTAAAAAAAACAACAATAGATTAAAAAAAGAAGACAACACGCTCTGCTTTGCAGCGTAACGAGAAGTATAGCGAAAAGGCCGAAAGAAAAAGCTATAGGGGGCTGCGAGAGACTCCAGAAGTGAAGAAAGGAGTAAAAAAAGAAAGATATCCACAAAAAGAAAATGAAAGAGAAGTAGGGAGAAATTAGGGAAGAAATGTTCAGCCTGGAGGACGTTGCAAGCGGGTGATAAAGGAGGAGGGTGTGAGACCAGGGTGCGAGGGAACCAAGTAAAGGGCTTTCACCTACGTGGAAACGCAGTATGTTTCGCTTGTTTTGAACGTTGTTTTTATGTTTTTTTTTGTACGTTTATTTGTTGTCTGTCGTACCTTTTTCTGACTTTCCGATCCAAAGCATCTTCATGGTCGGAATCCCGAGTTGTTTTATTATTTTAGTTTTGTCCGTTTCTTTCGTACACGCCTCTGTAAAGGGCTTTTTTTCTCACACGACACATTACGTAAGCTCAACAAAAAATACTGAGTTTTTTATTGCATTTCATTCCTGGAATACTATATCTCATTGCGATAGCTCACTTTCGCGTGAGGTGCACCGCATTGTACGATGCACTATTATCAGGCCATCGTTTTTTTATAATATGGTTACACAGTGTTGTATGATACCCAGTATTTAAGCAAATGTTGACGTCCCGAGCTAGGTCATTCTATTGCTCTAGTAGTTTTGAAGACCGCTTCTTTATGTGTGTGTGTACATAGTACCTGCACTCTGGAGTGTAGCAGACATCTTGGTTAGGGTGCTGTCATCTGAAGGATATCTTGCGGAGGGACATCGCACGCTCTACCTTTGTAGAAGAGGCAGAATCCAATACGGGTGAGCTTAGATTCTGGTAAGGAGGACGGGGATTACCCACGGCGAATTTGTTATGGCATTGTCGCATCCTCACAATAATTTTGTACAAATTGCCTTGTCTCGATTCACTTTTGGGAAACAAAATCACATGTCATCTTGGCGATCAGCTTCGGTAGAAAAAAGAAGTAATCTTTCTGTTTGCCTTTGATGACTTGGTGTGGAAGAATAGACCGAAAGGCTAGACGACGTATTGCTTCTACGAATCGTGGGAGTCTTGTGGGTGAACCTTCTTTTCAATGATTTTCCAGGTGACAATAGGCGCTACAAAGATCTAAACGAATATTAGATGCGCTGCAACATATCGCCGTGGCACCAGAAGCACCATAATGCGAAATTTGTAAGTCACAAACGCCAAATGTTTGTGACATAAAAATAATATATCAAAACATTTGTCCTTTGAAGCTTCTAAAGCAAGCGACTGCTGCATATAGGACGCTAGTTTGTACATTTAACGTCTAGAAAGAATATCCTCATCTGGGCATCATGCAGGACGACTTTACAGCGTTACGTAGTAATGCCATGGGAACACTAAGCCACAAAACGAAGTGTATCCAAAATAGCTCACGTCGTTTGCGTTTTAGGCTGCAAATATCACAAAGCTATTTCTGAAGTTTATTGATCAACGGTTGTTTTTATGGGTATTGCTGGTCATAAGAAAATATAAGGAATCGTTTTCTTACAATGTCTGCAGAAAGCAAACCTGTTGCACACTCTTCATATAATTACACATAAATGCCCTTCTCTCAATATTATTAAAGCGGCTAGATTTAGAGAGAAAACCAACCTCAAGAGCCGTATATAAGCAGAAAACGTGTAGGTCGGTTAGTCCGAAACCGCTGAACGACCTTGAAAAAGGCGGTAACCGTTGCCAGAGATCGAACCTCAGTAACCGGTGTGAAAGTCGAGTGCGCTGCAGACTGAGCTACGGACTTTGCACGCAGGAACGGGAGGATCAGAAGTAGGTGGTGCGCGAAAGCGCGCGGAACGAAAGAGGGGTGGAAAGGGCAAGAAGAGAGGAGCAGAAACAAGTGGTGTAGAAATAGTGCGTGGAACGAGGAGGAATAGAAAGGGCAGGAAAGCGCGCTTCCCATCTCTTGGCGAGCCAGAAAATTCAGCGCAAAGGTTTTGTATCCGGGAGGTACAGAAGGGAGCGCGAGCTGGCCCGAAAGAGACAATGGTGTGACGTAAGTTGTCTCCATAAACAAAACCTGCCCTAGGCACAAGCTGAGCTAAGAGTGCGACCCACCCCAAGCAGTGAAGGACTGAGGGTTATCCTGTCTTAGGCACTACCCGAACTAAGAACACCGCCCACCCTATACAGCTACTGCATTTAAACGCCTTTGGCAGAATGACCAAATATGCAGCAAATGTTTGTGCTATCTAGATCGTGCAAGCTTCATATTTTCTTCTAAGTGCATCTAACACTGCCGTTATGGTAACTCATATGCGAATAGTACCACGTTGTATTTGCCTCAGAGCGTTGACTACTATTTGTGAAACAGCGTGCTCATGTTTTATTATCTCGAATATTAAAACAATGACCATTAACTACTTTATCAGGGTATCGAAATTCGTCCTTCTAGAAAAGTAAATTACTCTATTTTATGACGACCTGATTTGTAATAAAAAACAAAGTAAAAAACTAAATTGACATAAAATAAAGGAATTTCTTAAAGCTCGGAGCCTGAGTGAGACGATTGTCTCTTTCGAGCACACAAAGCGGCCTAAATAACAACAACGCACTGCCCGTGGTACTCAACGATCAGCTAACAAAACAAATCTTAGCCGAGAGTTTTTTTTTCTTTCTTTCCTGGCAAACTCAGATTTGATTCGTTTGCTTAGGGAAGGGATCCCAGATCAGTTTAGGAAGATGTAGACTTTACACTTGCTCGGGTTATAGGCTCGTGAAGCTGCTTTAGTTGTCTTGGAAAGTGGAGTCACTGAAGGCTAGCTTCATATTCACCCTGATTATCAGCCTGAAACTGGATCAAATATAAACAGATAAAAAATTGCTTGAAGACAATGAAAGCCGTTCTTTTTACTGCTTATGATATTGGTACTTTCGTTTATCCTCATCTTTATTCTTGATAGAGTGCCTATTGACATTAGTTAAAAAATATTATTTTTATAGAACACTACAGCAGGAATTTTAGAAGTGTAGAAGCGCGACCTGAAACACGGACGAAACAAGAAACACGTTCGACAAGTTTGAGACGTTATTTTGCATGTCGATTAGAAATGCATTTTCTGAAAGCCTGCGAAGTGCGACTTATAGAGGTGTTATTAGAAACGTTCGATTTATATCCTGTTAGAAATCTATTCGCGCACCACATTACAAAAAGCAATGGGTGTGACCACTTCTGCTATATTACAAGAGATAGAAAGCTCAAAAAATAAACTGACTTCTATAAGATCACTTTAATCTATATTTTATAGTCCAGTTTTACTAGATAACTTTTGTAGCTATAGTGAGGCTAACAAAGAGTTATTTAGAAAGGTTTAAGAGATGCTCAAAAGACCCTCATGAAACATTCGCAACGTGATGAGCGATGAATACATTTAATGTTTCCATTTACTCAACGTATTTATAGGAAAAAAAATACCAGCATTCGCATTTGCAGGAAAAATATATGTGGTAGTCACTTTCAGACGGAAAATGTAAGACAGCTGGCGATAGCCAATTGTATCCATATAATAAAATAAAAAATGAAACATTTAGTGAAGTCATAATACTAAAAAGTATTTTAGGAAAGTAAACTTATAAAGGGTCCGTTAAAAACAAGAACACAATAATGGCCACCGCGAATGCGGAAGAGCTCAAGAGCGAATTACTTGAATTGATATAGCACAATTGATTAACAACATAAACAAAACTACTCCGCCTTAAAAACAAACGAAAAATGATAATGCAAGACCTCTTCGTCATTATCGCCTTTCTGTTCGCTTCTTAGAGTCACTTTGTTTCAAGACTTTCGTTCACTAGACGCGCTCCTAGTAGTGATGGGTCCTCAATGTAGTCAGTAAATACGCACCGACTTCTTAAGAGCGTGACATATAGATCTCACTGTTTTCTTTCCTCGCCATTCAGATGCATTCCCTTCGTTCTTTTGTTTCCTTTTTATTCAATAGTTTTTTTCTGCACTGCAATAAACGCGTTGTTCACTCTGCCGAATGAACTGATCACTGTCCCTACTTCACACCAGCACAATACCGACGTGACGTTCTTCTCTGAAGGAACCACTTCATCTATCCGTTCCAAAGATCCCTCGTTTTCCCTTTATTCCCCAAACCGCAACGCGAAAGGTTCAACTCACCAAGCTTCCCGGATTATTCGCAGGAGGCAAATATAGGGACGGCGACAAAAACCGGGGGTGAAAGTCAACGAGTCACCCGGGGTAACAACACCATCAACCACATCAACAACTACAAAAAAAAAAAAAAAAAGAAAAGCAGGAGTAGTGTTTCATCTTTCCCACCGAGCCGTGTCCCGAACCCTGTCCGAATGGGACACTCGGGACAGAGCAGGGGCGAACAACTCTGGAGCACCGAGCAAGAGGGATGACGAAACGGCGTCGCTTAGACGCGTTGACGTCGCAACGAATGGGAGGCGCCATTAATATTGCCGCCGCCGCCACCGACGGGAGCGAACACTGCGACGTTGTCGCTGTACTCCTTTGAACCACACGATGGACCGCAACGAAGGCTCCAAGCCATCTCGGCCAATCGGGAGATGGAAACGTGTCACGTGGCTACGCGTTCCACGCGTCGTTGCGCCTTTCCTGAGGACCACGTGGCACTCGGGCGGCTTTGGATAGGTTGGGATGGCTCGTAGCTTCCGCTTCACGACATCGTGAATTACAGAACGGAGTGTGTACCGGCCCGCGGTTACGAAGCCTTTCACTCTCACTGTTTCTTCATTCCTCCATCCTCTCCTCCTTCCTCTCTTCCGCCCTACCCCCCTCCCCACCCTCAGCGCAATGCTCCGACCGCGGCACGGTTGCAGTGCTTTCCCTGTTTTGTAGCACCGTCTTCCCCCGCACTTGTGAGTGCGACGAGCTAGGAAAAACGTCACCGCTGTAATTTTTTGTTTGCATTTAAACGTGGTGGTGAAGGTAAATCGAACAACAAATCACGTTAAAAAAACGCTATAAACACACACACAAACACAGACACACACACGAAAAAAACAAAACAGATCGGACGGATTTCATTCTGTCAGACTTTTGGGGTGAAGGATGGTTTCTTGCTTTTTCCGCGGATCATTATTTCTGACGCGTGGCGCTGGGAATCGGGGGCGGTGGAGGAGGTAGGGGATGGGGGTGGAGGGAGGGGATTGTGAGAGTATGAATTTAAATTGCGTTGATCAGTTTGATAGGGTGACCTGGATTCAGTCAATCTCACCCCGGAAAAACCTGGGAACATCGCTGGAATGTGGAGGTCGTGCTCTATGTTATGACGCTGACGGTTGGCTTGTTACCGCCGCTGGAGTCTTTTAAAACTTCTCACGAATAACTTTCCTCGCCAACGGTTTTGTGGAAACTCGAGGCATGTGAAGAAATCTCGCGTAGCCAGGATCTTGCACAGCCATACTTTCGAGGTCGGGCGTCTTCACTCCCGTTTGAATACTGTTACCGCAACATTAACGAGTTACTTCGATTCTAACACAGCTAATTGCAGGCATGACTGTACCTCGTTGCTTGTTATTTCCGTGATATTTTGACTTGGTTTTCTTAATTATAAATTCCTGAATGTATTTCAGTGTCTGTAGACTTTCTTTTGTATGATGCATTACTAGTGTGATCCGGTCTTTAATGCTTATGAGTGAAAATAGGGTACGCCACGACAACAACAAAAACACATCTAATGGTTTGTTATCTGTTCTAAGTTCGATCGGTACCATTTCTTGCCGTCCGAAACCTTTCTTGAAAAAAACATTTCATCGTTGGCTAGGACGTCTGTCGTGACACTAGGACCACAGAGTTATTCTACATAGCCGAACGAGGCGCTGCTGTTTTAGCTTGTTCACGACAACAAACACCATGCGATTCCCTACAGTCGAACTAACAAAAGTTATAACTGAATTCTACTTCAAACTACGATACAAAGATCGAAAGAAAACAACGGCGAGAGAGCAGACACAGTAGAACATTAACCACGATGATCAGCACAACAATCATCACAGCGAGAAGAGCTTGAAGTCGTCTAAATCTTAATTACCTCACTGCCTGTACGGCGTCACGCGAACGTCATTAGCAGTCCACCCTTAGAATTGAACCTTCCACGGTGCGCGCCAAGCCAAAACATTCACAACAGCGCAGCCCCAAAGACGCTTCTTGCGACACCAACGGTTAGCAACCCTGTGTCCGGCATTAGGGTGGGCGAATGCGACCGCCTCGAAAACCCTGTCCGGCTTGCTTTACAAAGAAACGGCATTACGGGGAGAGCTCGGCAGGCGAGCCCGTTCTACAGGAGGGGGGGGGGGGCGCACGCGGCGGCCGGTATACGTGAGAGCTGGATATACGCATTCCTAATGTCTGTCCGGGCGCTAATGGTACAAGGGAGTCTCTCCTCCCACTCCTCGCGTCCGAATTCCCCCCTCTTCCTTGAATTGGGAAAAGTTGGCACTTGGAAAGGGGGCGCGGCGTAGGCCCACGTCGAGGCACCGAATGCACTACATAGTTTATCGCGTGCTCCTGCAGAGCCGTTTTCTCCGCCGAGTCGGCCAGGAGCGCGCGTTCGTGAAGGAGGCTTCAACGCTGTGCACCCGTGCGTAGCGGCGAAGAGGCTAGCATTGCGGCGCGCGCGCGTGTGTGTGTGTATATGTGTGTCTGTGCGGTTTGGTCTCACTGGAGAGCATTTCGGGTTTGCATTTTTTTCTTGTTGGGTTCGTTGTCTAACAACCGCTGCGTAAATTTTGTTTATGAAGTCATATACAGCGGCTGGTGAGGGGAGATCTGGCCAGACGACGGGTGTTCTGCAGGGAAGTGTTTCTTGCTTTCTTTTTTAAGCTGCAGTATTTATGAAGTTACTGTCTGGGTCGCCTCGGGTGGGAGGTGGGCTTCGTCGAGACATCGGCTCTAAATATTTTTGGAGTACCGGAGCAATGTTTGGTGAGCGAGAAGACGGGTTTGAAGGTTAACACTTACCGAAATTGCCTGTAGAGTCTACTCAAAACATGGCAAATCTAGGCTACAGCCTACAGGTTGAAGTCTCTTCGTCAACAAATGACCATGAACATGCGAGTCTAGTTTGAGAGCTACTTTGAAAACAGGGAATGAACAAACTGAAGCATGATAAAACTTCCTAGTAGTACAAGAATGATGTCGACTAGAATAATTTTTTTGCCTTGCTTCATGGCTATTACTTTTTTGGTATCTGCAAATACGCCATTTATACAAGCCTCTACAAGCACATTATACTCGCTACCGTTTTTTCAACGAGTTAATTTTAATAACTTATTTTGTAAAATGCTGCTTAATGGCACTATTGTTTCATGATGCATAGTCCAAATCTGTTCTGTTATGTGTTTGAGTTTATCTTCACCCTCAATAAACTTACCTTCCAGCTTTGTTCTTATGGGTGATCCTGTTAAAAGTAAAATCAATCAATAAATAAAAATGAAATAATTTTTAAAGTTATTTTATTAATAGAAATAGGCCTCACAGACAGATTGCAAAAACGTTCAAAATAACATAAAGAGCAGAACACACTAAAACAATGCTCCTGTTTGCCAGAAAAAAAACACATTTATTCTGAAAATAATTTTTTCATTTGTTTCAAGCTTTTGTGTTGCGTTTAGCCAAAGCTGCTGATCAACAGTCAGTCTATTCAAATAAAGTTATAGTATGGCAAAACATGTTCATGTAGGATTGAAAATACAACCCAACTTCATGAACGATTATACGTGAATGTTTCCTCTTAATATATGTATCACAAACTGTAGAACCACTTGACAATTTTGTTGTAAGCTTACTTCCAAAAATTTCATTCAGTCTGCTCCCGAAATTTCTAGCTTTTGCAATGCCAATATATTCTGCAGCTGAAAATTCAATTTGCTTTTTATTGATTAGTTGTGTTTTAGCCACGATAAATACTACAGAATTTTCCAAGGACTCCATTTACGTCTTTAATATACTAAATTGTTAACAATAAAATATTTAATATATTGATTTTAATTGAACGCTTTTTGTTTAGTTTGCCGAGAGATTTCACCAACTGTGCCATTCAAAAAATTGCTAGTAAAATGTTTTGCCTTTTTTAAGCATCTGCTTTAAGTATTTTCTAATGAAGAAGTGAATTAAGTTGCTTTGCTCTTTATTTGATTCAGACGTTACAGAGGGATTCCCAAACCAATCTTGCACTACCTGTTTTCTATCTTCCCTGGTATGAGGTACCAAATTAGATGTGCCACAATTCCCACCTATTGAAACATGAGCTTAACGTTTTATTTAAGTGATAATTTACTACTAAAAATATCAATAAGTGAAGCTTCAGTTTAACTTTTCCAACATCTTCGGTTCAATGACTTATGAAAAATAATGTTTAACAAAACAAATAACAGTTGCATTTGAAACCTCTTTTTTTCTAGAAACAGCATTAGACAATGTGAATGTAATAAAAAGGAGCAAACTGAGCGTGGAGGAGGCAAAAATGCACAGCAGCGTTGCTTTCCTTGTAAAGCCAATTTACCGCCCAAGAAGCCATCACGTACTCAATAAATATTTACGAATATGAAAACGTAACCTAAGCAAGGCTTGCCTCACGGGTTTATGACATACTTCACCACACCACACCCGTTTCTCACGGCAGAGCCAAACTGCCACGGCAGCCTAAAGCGAGCTCGGCCGCACGGTCCCGGTACCTCGCAACGAAGCCACTCGCTTGGGAGTTCAAGGCGGTGGCGGCAGGAGAGTTTCACCGCACGGCACTGGAAGAGTCGGCAGTGAAGCCCGCCTCCTGTTCGTGCAGGGTGTGCGAGCGAGCGGGTTATCAGGGAAAGCGCAGTTGCCGGCGAGCGTCGTTTTCCGACGTCGTCGACTGCGCGCCGCTGGAAAGGAGCAGGCTTGGGGGATCGAAGCCAGGACAGCCTCGGCGCAAACGCGGGCTCGGCCGCGCAGCATTTCCACCGTGTTGATGGATGACTCCCCGAGCGGCGGCGGCTGGGAGCTCTCCTTCCCCCGTTTCAGGCCTCCAATTACGCACGCACAGCTGAGCACGGCTCTGGCTCCTCCTTGCCTTCTCTCTCTTCATCCTTCTTTCTGGTGACTCTCTCTCTCTCTTCCTCTTTCGCGCCACTTCTCTCTTCGTCCTCTTCATCCGTCGCCCCAGGGTCGTTCTTTGGGGCGTTTTGCGTGTGCGTGCTTGGCGAGCGTCTACGTGACCCTTTATTTTGTCTGTGTGTGTTTGTGCGCGTCTGTGTGTGGCATGACTGTTGGAACCGTGTGTGTTTGTGTGGGGGTTTATGTTTGTGTGCGTGTCTGTGTGAGGGTTTGTACCCATGCACTTGATCTGTGATGGCCGGTTGCAGCCACTGGTATTACTAACCGAAAAGACGGGGAAGCGAATCCTCGCTTCGGTTAAACAGAAACCATCGAAGATCTTCGTTTTTGTTCGTGATAACGTCAGAAAGCTGCTTAGTATTTACTTTTTCAGCACTAACAGGCCGTGGGCTGAAGCGTAGCCAGGGAGGGGCTTATGGGGATTCGTCCGCCCTCCCCCCCCCCCTGAAATTCAGGCGACCCTATAATATACACATACATGCATTCCCCAGCATCCCAAGTCAATGACATCCCAGCCAACTCCCCCCTTTCCACCCCCCCCCCTCTGATAAAAAAATCGTAGATACGCCTCTGGCCCTGGGCGTTCTGTCCCACTGCTGGACGATTCCCTTCGGACTCTCATAGTCCGTGTTTATTTAATACGGTTCACTTATCTTCACATCAGAAAAGGATCGGGAATGCCCAATTTGGGCGCTAAGATGCTCTAGCGATATCGGCTTGTTAGTTTTTTTCGTAACCGTTATCGCAGAAATTGTTTTAATTTTTCTTTGGGAAAATGAAGGCTGGATCAGCTGGGAACATGATCGTTACTTTTTAATATTAATATTACAAGCGAGATTGGCTGACATTGCAGAATATTGAGAACTTTGGACTCCAAGGACTGTGCTTGTTCTAAAAAAAACGCTGGACGTGGCTCTTCTAAACCCTTTAAGTTGCGTGGTCCAACACGTGCGCGATTTTCGCCAGAAGCCACCGTAGATCACCCTCGCTTCCTCAAAGGTAGATGAAAACTGCAGTCACTTGGGGTGAATGCACGCCTGCATTGCTTCGATTAACCGTTGCCCGATTCTACTTTCTTGCCCAACAAACAAAAGGGGAATTTCTGAATTGAAATATCCCACCTGAAACTTTTGAGTACCGGGCAACTATCTGCAGGCGTGCTCTTTAGTCTTTTGGAGATATACTGTCGGCCATATAGAGGCTTCCAGTAGATTTATTTGCGAGTTCTTACAACCGCCTTCAACTACGAAATGTTTTAATGGCCAACGAAGAATCGAAAATAAAAAAAAAAAACTTTTCTTTAGACCTTGAATACTCCTAAGTATTTTGAACTTAAAGAGTTTTGTATACTATCACACTCCGGGGGTAAATGAACGAAAGCATATTACATTCACGAAAAAGAATCTTAGCAGCAATGTTTTTTTTTGTACAAGTAAAGATAGTGAGATAAAGACTTGATAGTGATCGTTCTCTAGAAAGTTTTAAATGCAACAAATCGAAGGCCACCAATAGCAAGCCGTTTTCTACTCAAGGTACTATAACCATTGACAAATCAAGATATGCAGAGCGTAACATATTACGCTTTTGCTCCTTGCTTCGTTATTGGTCCTTTACCGTCCTCATAAAACAATGCTGCAATCTGATTTGCTTAGAAGCGATAATGAGATGAACCGAGCTCGCCACTCCCTGTATTCCTTAAACTATCAGTGACCATAGTGAGACGTTATGGAGGCATTTCTCCAATTCCGTAGTCAAAGTTATGTTCACGTTTATGTTCATTGATGCCCCTTAACAGCAACATGCCTACCCGGTGTTGAATTAAAACAAAGACGCAAAAGAAAGATACGCACATACGCACATCATGCACTAACATTATACTCACAAAAGGTTAGGGTGCAAACGAGCTGGTGGTGGTTAAAAATTTAACTAAATATCCCGAGACTGGGACGAGAAGTGACGGAAAAACACAAAGTCTCAGACTTGTGTTTGTCTGTCCCATCTCGTCCCAGTACCGGGGTTTTTAGTTAAACACTCACACAATACCAAATTAAAAAATACTAAAGCAAATTTTCATATCTTACTATAGTTCTCACATTACTAAGTTTTTAAGATAGCTTAAAGGCATATGAACATGCCAATTGAAGGTGACGAAATATCATTAAGCGAGACTTTCATTCGGACGGCAGGTGAAAGCTGGGAGTGACCAACAACATAAAACAGCTCCATAGACCTCACAGAGCAAAAAATAGAAACAAAAGTTTACGGTGGATAATAAACTTAAGCATGACACTTTACCACTTAGAAGTTTTGGCAAAAACTGACAAATCATGAAGATCTCTTCTTTCGGAAAGTGTGTCCACACCCATTTTACTCAGCAGTCAGTTATATAACATAGTAACATTTCTTTCCGAGGTATCGGTCATGAATTATGAGAATCGCGCCAGCGGAAAGTATCTTCTGTGGAAAGCAGTTAGGTATCAACACCCCCAAGCGGCGAAATATTCGTTCTCGATCCTCTTTCCACTAGAAGAACACACACACAAAAAAGAAACAGCCAAATGAACAGAAAAGATGCAACAACCTGGCCACCCTGTTTCCCCGGGCCATACTTTCATAATGGCCACCTGGTCGTGCTAATGACGACTGCCGTCCAAAAGTTGGAGGGGGGGGGGGGGGGGTCTCGGAGAAGCGGACGAGCAAGAGGCACGCAGTAGCGGCGCGGCAGGACACAGGCACGGGCGCCTCCTTGCGGCAGGTCGCAGCAATTCCCCGAGCGCGCGCGGGAAACGCCGCCCGCGCTACCGTCTGGCGCGGCGGCATGTTTGCGCATGCAAATGAAGCGCACTCCATGCAAATCAACCTGCGAGGCAAAGCAGGCCCAGGCGAAAGGGAGAGGGAGAGGGGGGAGCTTTCAGACATTAGAATGGAGAGGAGCCCACGGCGACGACCGCGTTCACGTGGACTCGTCGTGGCGGCCTTTCCCGCGCTCCCCTGCCTTCGTTGGCGCCCAAACTCGGGCTCAAAGCCTTTCGTGAATACCAGAAGGAGCAAAAGAAAAAAAAAAAAAGGAATGGGAAAGTGTCAACGATGAGGAAAAAAAGTGTGTGTGTGCGTTTGTGTGTGAAAGGGAGGCGGGGGGGGGGGGGGGCGGCGGAACACCACCAGCCAGATTACGCGCGGAGAAAATGAGAGAGCGCGCGCTCGCTTTTTCGCTAGCGGCATGCCGCGGCTCACAGGTGGCGCTTTTTCTCGCTCCAGTCTTTCGTTTTTTTATATATGTTTTTTCTTGGGTTGCCAAGGCTATGGAGCTTTCTGTGTAGGTCAACTATAGCATAATATTTCCATGAATCAGCAGGCAACGGCATTCTTTTTAGGCCTTGTCGGGGTCCCGTAATTCGCGGAAGGCGATCCTGTAAGAGGACGCCTTATGTCACGTCGAAGGCATTTTCAGGGCCCTATTAAACATCGATTAGTATTTTGACGGTGATGATTATTATCATAGTTGGGTTAGGACTCCATGACTTTGCACTTCAACTGGTTGCCTGTCAGCGCCATCGGTGCCAAAAAAAAAAAGCTTTATACTGCGCGGCGGCTTGTGACCTTACAAGGGGAGGCTCTTTGAATCACAGGTGTCGGCAATAAGCTCCAAAGTTATATTTGAAAATAAGGGACACACGTTTCTTCGGCGTAAACCCACTATATAAGCCTGCCACTCATAACATCGCATAAAAAGAAAAGAAAACATCTTGCTTTCCTAGAAAAGAATAATATATATTTTTCCCCCTCTGGAAGCAGCTAGAGCCTCTGAAAACGCTATGCTATGAAGGCGCAGGCACGTAGCTCATACCTCATAAAAAAGACACGGAGTTTTTCTGCAGGCATGATCACAGAGTTACCTGCGGGCAGTCCTCATGCAAAGGTCAAAGTACCTTTGTTTCATACATATCTGCACCTCGAACATTGGTCATGCAGACAGTACTTGCATGACCAATGTTGCAGGACTATCATGAAAGAAAGAAATTCGACACTGATAGCGTCTGCAAACTGTCTTAAGTCAGATATATTAGCAGTGCGACCGCAAATTTAAATTATTGGCACTCTTGATACCCCAAATATTCTTGTGGGGGTCGCCATGCATGTTGGCGCCGGTAGGCGCCATTGGCGATAATTGCGACACGAAAGCGCCAACCCCACCCCCGAGCTTTAGATATGGTGGAAGCTCAGGATAAATCGTTCTGTTCCGTCAAGAACCGTTGAATACTTTCGAAGAACGTAAAAGCGTTCCGTGAATTTTCCGATAAAGCCGCAGATAAGTGGCAAAAATATAAATAAGCAATAAGACGACTGAGGTATCGTTACTCTGGGGCGTACATATAGCTTACTTGGCGGCTCTGTTATAGCGCCGAGATGTCTTGGCGGCGCCCTATTATGGTTTCCCTTCGTGACGTCCCGACCGGGATATTCCTCACCGTGATCGGCAGGATAATCCCCTCGCCATGAACCGGCGATTGGGCAGGCAATATCGGTATACAAGAAGCTATGGTTTGGCCCATCGGGGACTTCGACGACGGCGACGCTTTTCGTCGCCCACGTATCTAATACTTCATTATGCGGAGAGCAAGTCGCCTGCTTCCTTTGCAGGGGTTGCCGTGACGTCAGAACGACGCCGAGCCCTGATTGGCTGCGATTGGAAGGATAGTGGGTAGACCCCAAAGCAAGCTGCCTTGAGGTCTACCCACTGTCCATCAATGAGAGCCAATCAGAGCTCGGCGTCGTTCTGACGTCACTACAACCCCTGCAAAGGAAGCAGGCGACTTGCTCTCTGCAAAGCTTAAGTTCAGACACAGCCGACGCTACGAGCTAATGGAAAAAAACAAACAAACAAGCAGCGTCAAAAAAGGAGGTTAATCGCGAACGGCACAGGTCCTTTCATGATTTTTGCTCGTCGGTTGTGGCTTCCCTGATTGCATGTTGTCGGCAATGATGCGATGGAACAGTTATCCCGGTGACTTTGTTTGTCGCGTCAGCGTGTTGCCCAGGTTGCTCTGAACGTAACCTACGCTACCGCGTGAAGCAGACATTGAACGGTTATCAGCGTTTATTAGCACCGCAGATCCTTCCATCGCTTCCCCAAAAAAGGTGCAGCCTCCAGAAGGTGGCTAGCGCCAACAGGTCGCCGCAGGTTTAAAACGTAGCGAATAGAGATGTGGGCAAGCCATTCTGAAAGTGGCAACTCTCACAGGCTTCTCGCGCCTGACGTCACTTCCGGTTAGACTCGAAATCAAAACCAACATTGTCGTCTGCCATCAGTGCCCTGGCGCCACTGTAGGCGCCATGTTGGAGGCATTGAACGCGACAGCAGTGGTACTCTGTATGGCTAAGTGAAAGCTAAGTAAAAACATCGTGCTCCTGGCATTTGCCTCGCTCGCCTTTGATGATAAAACAAAATTGGCGTCGAACAGCCGATTGGACACAGTTCAGAATAATCGTGACTTGTGGTTGAACAGACGGCACCTGAACGCGCCGCAAGAGCGTCATAAGACGACAAAAAATGCGTCATTTGCTAATCATTTGAGGTGGCTGACAAGAAAATTAGTGCCGCTAAATTTACGTGAAATCATGGGAGATATTGCGCAAAACTTATCAGTACCGTAGCCGGTCCTACCAAGTATTGCTGGCTACACATATGAAGACGAACTGCCATACAAGTAATCTTGTCTGCATTACTTGCCCTAGTCATTCGTAAAGAGGTTCCTCACTTGACAGACGAAGGTCAGTTTACAAATTCTTAGTTGGTACGAAGCTTTTCTGTCGAGATTGTGCCGGCGTATCCGTCAGAGCCATTCATGGCGCCAGCGAACCGATTGCTCGAGCGTCGCCCTGCCCGGGTTCCTAATGGTTGCCGCAATTCTAAACATAATAATACTACTGGCCATGCTCTATTTTGTCGGGTCTGTTACGACTGGAATTATTAATTACAGACCAACTGACCATTTTAAACCTCGAGTGAGCGGACAAACTAAAGCACGATCACGGTAGTTGGGACGTCCATGACTTGGGGTACGGGTTGGGGGGGAGGCGGGGGGGGGGTCAGAAGGCCTGTGTACAGGCACGTAGCCAGGATTTTGTTTCGGGGGGGGGGGGCACGCATGACAAAATGCTGTATGGGGGAGGGGGAGATGAGGTCCCAGCAAAATGGAAGATTTCGGGGGGGGGGGGGCGGACGGGCTCCATGCCACCCCCTTCCCCTGTGCTACGTGCCTGCCTGTGTATGTTCATATGGTATGTCATAGGCCTGTTTCTTTCAACTAGTTGACGCGAGCGCGTCCTCATAACGCTACCATGTAATAGTGACGGCAGCGTCTGAGAGACGCGACCATAAATGCGGCGCTGGAGCGTCAGGTAATACACGAGGTAAATTCGAATACAAGCGACTGTCAGCGTCTGGCTATGCTCCAGAAAAAAATGAAAATCAATAAACAAAATTATACAAGTCGCGGCCTCATCGTTTTATAGAAACGCTAAGAGTGCGTTATTTTCAGATGCCTTCTTTCTATTTTTTTTTGTAGCATCCGTGAACAACTTAGAGGAGCATAATGATATGCAAATGAAACGCGCCCTGAAAATATTCTATTGTGCTCGCCGGAGGCATTTCTAAAGCTTGAAAGCTACTGGCCTATAGAGCCAGCTAGACTTCTTTTTTTCTTAATTTAGGGGGGGGGGGAGGGCGTAAGCCCCTTAAGCCTTTACCCTGGCTACACAACTGCCCAGGCGAGCTCGGCATGGTCCTCGGTCATCACGGAGATACCCGAACGCCTCTTCGGCCTACCAAGGACCTTCAACCCAAGAGACAACCCGCTGACTACAGACCCCAAGTCACCTTCACTCTGTACCTCGGCTGAATGTACGCACCGAATTAATTCGCAGCGCAAGTTCGTCTGCTTCTTTTGCAGGACTTCAAGGCAGCTTGCT
>JAZHYW010048014.1:0-19634 GCA_037355805.1 Ixodes ricinus | reverse complement strand
CATGCGCTTGCTACCCAAAGAAGGTCAATCAGCATCCAGATGCCCAGCAGCAGAATGCCTTATTAGATCGTTCTGTTTCTGAAAACGGTTCATGTGCGCGTGGAAGCTCTGGTAGGATACACTCCAAAAATATCCATAGCCACTGGCCAAACTAAAAATTTATTAAGTTTCGTTTTAAAACTGCCCAGAGGTCAATAGAAGCTTGAAATTACTGATACGTGATGTATGGGTCTTATGCTCATGTATGCTAAAACAAGCACTGTCAATGACAGAATAGCCAGTCTCACGTCCCGACAAATCAGTTTACTTCAGGCCGGTGATGCGAAGTAGTTCCTCCGGGTCCCAGTGGAGTGTCCTGAAATAAAACAACAGCAAAGTATTTCATTTTACACAAATTTCAACATAAACAACATACTACATTTTCAGGCATGGGTGCAGCACGTTAAAAAAAAGGTTTAAGCTATGAAAATATTGTAGTCAAATAAAGTTACAGGTACATCAAACGCATTGCATGCAGCTTCATTTCTTTTTTAAAAAAAATTACGGAAAGCTTTACCTCAAGCATGCGAAGAAATACTTGTGCATTCCAAAAGAAAAAGTGTACCTGAATGAGAGTTGCAGTACTGATACTTAATCTTCCCTAAGCTGCATACTTCACTCAAATACAATTGTCAGAACAGTGAATCTAGTGGGGATATTCCACTCCAACCACAGACATATATTAAAGGGACCTCTGGGCGACAAATTTCAAACTTACAGTGGCTGTCGTCACGTATGTTCTAGAATTCTGGAAAATGCAAGCTGTAAAAGACAAGAATAACACTAGACTTTTCTTTGACACAATCGTTAGCCTGCGACATAGGAGTGTGTCATGCAGTGGACAAGGAACTCTTAGGATGGAGTGGGACAGTCGTCTTTGAAATCAGGTGGCTCACTAAAGTGCGACACCTGATACAAACTTGGCTGGAAACTCAGCTCCCCAGAGTCTGCCAGCATTTCGTTCCAGATCGGGTCGGGACCAGTGCTGCAGTCAGTTTCACTTAACGATGTGACCAGCATACCGTAAAATCCCGAGAGATGGCCCACCTAACATCAAGAGCCAATCGGCTGAAAATATGGAGAGGGCTAACTTTCAATGTACAAACCAAGAAAAGTTTTAAAAATTGCCATTTTTAGGTTGTCGCCTTTCCAAGCTTGTAATGGTGGCGAGGGGCAACGAAGCAAAGATGACTGTACATACCAGTCAGCAACGTTCGCTCACATCCCGCCATAGCGAACTAGCCGCATTTACACCGAGGCCATCATTGATCCCAACACTACTACAGTGCAATCCACTTATAACGATAACGAGAAACCCGAAATTTTAATCATTATAACCGATTATCGTTTTATCTGGAATAGAATCTGATCGGTTCTAGACTAGAAACTCTAGCAACTGATCGTTATAAGCAATACATTGTTATATGTGGTATCGTCATAAGTGGATCTCACTGCATTACTAGGAGTGGGCTATCTTTCGGTGTTTAAAAAAATATAGCAAATCAAGCCAAAGAAATATGGGTGGGCTATCTTTTGGGGTTGGGGCATCTCTCGGGATTTTACGGTGGAAGATTTGGCCATGGCTGGTGGATCTGTTGATAATACTTTCAAGCGAGAAAATGTGTAGAGTGTTCGAAAGCATAACATGGGCAATTTAATTTCAAATCGTGCAGGGAAATAGGATCATGTCTTAAAAGCTTTTGAAAAGAGATATATACGTTGGGAAAATTCTTTCCTAGGACAAAACTGAAAGCCGTTTATGCGTACATATTTTAGTTCTCAAGTTTTTGAGTTCCAAGGACCAAAGGTGAATTTTGGGATTTCAGCAATCGTCACAGGTCGCATATTTGGGAGCACTGCCATGCTCAGCTACCTCTCGGACTGAATGTAAGAAACTTTTTGTGTAACAGGGTTTTGTAAACCACAGTTAGAGCAAAATGTTCATGAAATTGTGTTTTTAAACTTTGTTTTAATCCAGAACCTGGTTTTTATTACAGTTCTATAGACGTTTGCAAGCAGCCACGTTTCGAGAGCTACTCTGGCCACCGTGGATGGAAAACGCTTTGTTTGTGTGCCAGACTGGAAACCATGGGTACGCCTCAGTGATGCTTGACTATCAGACAATCTACCCGCACCAGAAGCAAGATGGCGGCGCCCAGAGGCCGTACTTCCAAACATCTATACCTGGTTTGAATGATAACTCTTGTTACAATAAATTATGACAAATTATATATCAAATGAAAGCTTAAACCAATGTTTGGTACTTTAGGTAAAAGTACAAAGTAAATAAACGGTTATGTTTTTCAAGTAAAGTAGTAATCTACACCGGGTACAATGTACTTGAAGTAAAGTACTATAAATACAATGTACTTTCAAAGTAAAGTGCAAGTACTTTCTAAAAATCTTTCATGATACCCTTTCATTCCTTCAGAGTGTATTTTTTAAAACCGGTGTGCATGACACCAGGGGTCATCGGGGGGTACACGAGTCATTTTTGGAAATGGCGGCGAATGTTTGATAAAGTCGAGTGGCCAGAGTAGTTGTTTTGTGCTCGCTGATGACCTAGTTAACACAATCAACTTATAAGGCACTTATTTGAATTGATCTCGTAGCCGCCACTACTTCACCCAGAGAAATGACCAGATGACATCATGAAATTCTCATGTGACAATATGCCATTTTTTTATTTGTGTATGGCACTGGGAAAGCCAAGGATGCTAATTGAAAGAACTTAATTTCATTGAGCTGTTGCTGGTACACGTCAACTGATGGGTCGTCTGCTGAATAGAATATGCTTCCCAGTATTTCTTCAGAGTTGACAAAGCATCATTTTGTAGTACTACAAATTTAACAACACCAAATTTAGGTAATGTACAGCCTCCTGCAATATGAAAGACCTACTGGGAGCACATGGCCGAGACGGTCGCTGACGGAGGTGCTGCGCACACTCCAAGTGGTTACATTGCGCCCCGTGGGGAGGACTCGCTCCGAGGAGGTGAGGTGAAGTTGGCTCACTTAAAGCACAATGCACGCGTATCAGTTTCTGGTTTAGGTTTTGCGGCAAAGAGCAGTTAGTCAGTGTCATGCACGGCTATGTCTACCAATGCCATAATTGCTGTTCGAGAGAGACCGGCCTGAGCCAAGGCGATTATGGTCTCTGCTAAGATCCGTACCATCCTTCTCACAAAAGAATGCGCTCTTCAATGCATTTTATCTTTTAACCATAGGACTCGGGTATAACTGTAATATTTGTTTATTTAGCAGTGCCTGTTCCGAGATTTTACACATGAAACAACTAATAAAAAAACAGTGATGACCATTTTGAGCCTTCGCGGCCATATCTCTTGGCTTGTCGTTGATGAAGTGCACTCTTTTGTTAAACCGAAACCAAAAACTGTTAGGCGCGTTCAGACTCTGTTTGGCCCCGAGTCAGTTCCCACCCCGAGTCAACTTCTCGAGTGAACGACTACAATGTCGTTCACTTCGCGGGATATGAATGCACGTCAATATCCTGACACAATATGAATTTTTTTTTACAAAAATAAACAAAAACACACTTTTATGAACAGTTGGCACTTTAAATGTTGTTCATAAAACCATGTAAAAGAATTCTTCATTGTGCGAAAGGTATCTGAGCCTGGCAAAGCTCCAAAAGGCAAAGAATTTTCCCAATATATATATATCTTTTTTCACAAGGTTTTGAAACGTGACTTTTTTTTCCCGCCCGATTTGAAATCAAGTTGCACACGTTAGCAGGGTCTTCTGATTTTTGCTTGTCTCCAAGACACCGCAACTTCCTTTACAGAGACCAACACTCTTAGTGCCACTATTCTTCGGTGGATAATACTTATTCATGTCCAAATATAGCTATTCAAATCGAAGAGAACAACAAATAGTGCATTGCTTATTTGATCTTAATAATTCTATGCACATTTTTCCATGCATACTAATACTCTGGCCTAAACAACCTAGAAAGTATTCAAAATTTTCTAACAGAACTTCTCAATTCAAACATGGAAAACAATACACCATCATTTGCATCGCAGGGCATCTACCACAACTGTGTTCCCAAACTCCCGACTTTTCCAGCTGTGTTTGACAAGATTGCTCATCAATAATTTTTAGGAAACAAATGCTTGCTACCATCTATATTGATGACAGAGAGCTTCTGCGAGATTTGTATTTGGAGCTTTCGTTGTTACGTCAGTGTTATTCTTGACCAATTCACTGATATACGGGTAGACGAAAAGAAAGTTTTGTTTTTGCCTTTGGAATATCGGTCCAAGGAAGCATAACATTTTTGACAAATTCTCGACTCTAGCGTATTTGCCAAATTATTTGATTGTTCTTGGTTTCCCAATTGTTGGACACCCTGCAGTGCGCATTCCAGTGGTTCCTAACACTATCCGGGTGTGTCTAATTCCCACCACCGATACACGTGCATGTGTGTACATTCCAACTGAGAAAACACTAACCCTTTTGGCAGGCTCCTGGGGTTAGTGGCACTCGGGGTAAGAGAAATCTTTGTGCGACTAGTTGGTGTGAATCTTGAACGCAGGAAAAGAAAAGAAAAGACAAGCTCACACACATAAGTTGGCAGATAGCAGAAGACAAAGAGACACCAGAATTACAACAGAAACAAAATACTTTTTTTTGCGTTTTCAGTTTCTTTAGTTGCTGAGAAAAGGACAGCACAGAGACCAGAGTTGTTAAGACATGTGAATGAAGATTGCCTTGTTTTGAGAAGATCAGCAGAGATAGTACAAGAACTGCACTTTTAACTGAGTAACATGAAATTTTGATTTAGGATATACAGTAGTACACAGACTGGTATGAATTTCGAGTTTATATCTGAAAGTGTAAATCTGTAGTTAATTTCACAATGTTACAATACGATAAAGCAAGCAAACGGGGAACACAATTACAATTGCAATGACACAGAAAGAGGTGTTCAGAGCAGGATGCTAACACCTAGACACAAGCGCACATCCCCGAGAGGTGCTTTTTGTAGTATGAGCAGTCCGCACAGCAACGAAAACCTCCTTGGTACTTTTGAAGAGTCACCAACAAAAAACTTACTACTTCTAACACTTACTGCAGGGTAGATTATGCCATCATTTGACACAGACTGACTACCTAGTATGCAAGACAGGACAGTAGAAGGCTATCCATTGCGTAGCAAAGTTTTTTTTTTTTTAATTTTTTAACAAAATTATTTTTGTGTTTTTGTTGTTTATGTTGCAGGGAGAGTCCCGGCCAGGCGCTTGTAAGCGTGGCGGTGTTTGCGATCTCCGCCAACTACGCTCTACTGTATTTAGCGGCTCTTGGATGCTCTGTATGGTAAGCTCCCGTTTGTCGCGACCTTCGGTATTAGCAGAGGCGCCAGGGAATTTCAACTCAAGCTTAATTTAACATATTTTTGTACAAATTATTGATATATCAAACTATTTTACAATCCCCTTTGAATTCGATATATCCGGGTTCGACTGTATAGCCATCTTACTCTTTCTAATGTGTTGGGGCCTGATATCTTCGAGAAGTTAACACTGAAACTAAAAGGACATACACAACACCCGGTAGTTAAGAGTGTCCGAACTTCGGCGACGTGATCTAAGCTGCGACGTATTGGTCACAACAAGGTGCACTATACGGACACTCTCATGTTACGGCGAGTGAAGCATTTTGTTTTCCGTCACTACCTGTTCATACTGGGTCACACAGATGTCGTGCAGGTTCACATGAAAACCAAAACAAGCGCCTTGTAAGAAAAAATATTAATAAACACACATGAAGTCACGACCATTCCCCCGTGCTGATCGAAAAGCGGTGTGCTCTTACCCGACTTAGTAAGGCTCCCTGTGGCCTCGCATGGTCTCATTACTACTGGCACCCAAATTTAAAAAAAAAAGCGAAGTACAAACAATTTTTTTTTTTAACATTGATGCGACGTTGCATTTTTCAGTCGTTCAGACACTTTCTACACCATGACCACAGCTAACAGAGCTAAACAAAGTAAACTCAAAGTCTTTGTATACATGCTACCCTGAATTTTTTTTAAATTTATCATGCGAAACATTTTTTTTTCTAAAATCAACTACTTGGAATGAGCTCATTCAGATAACATCTGAATGTGCTCATTCAGAAACTTGTTTCCAGATAGTAGTGTTTGCCACGATTGTAATGCGCCTCAGATTCTAACGCACAGGTATATTCTAGTGCTCAAATATTCGGAAAATAACTTTCGATGCCGATTGTACCATGCAGGTAAAAAAAGGAAGGCTGACCACATACCTCATAAAACAGGTTTTATGAAGCACGAGCAATACAAAAATAAATACTGTGCACTAGTCGCCGCTGTCAAAGTTTGATGAAGGTAATCTGCGCTTTCGTCTAAAGCATTTTAGGTGCCGTGCTTCTTGCGCTTGCCTACGAGTGCGCGACCGCACGCCTCCTGGAAGGTCATCTTCCAAACAACTTTGCAAGCTCGTCGGGTCGCTGGGATTGCAAGGCCATGTGATGCTGCTCCGTTGTTATCTTCTCCAGCCAGTGTGATGGCTTTTCGTTTAAATAATGCCTCCTGGTCAAATGTTTTCTTTCTCTTTCCATCTTAAGATGGCAGGCACGAGTCCTAGATGCGAGAGGAAGTATGTGCGATACAAATACCAAAAGGTGTGAGTTACAATCGTGCAAACATGGTTCTCTTCCTTTCCTACAACTAGCAGAGTTGAACCGAATTGATCATAGCGCTTCTACTATCCCTACACAGCATGATTCCTCACAAGGAACAATACATTTGATTATGCCGACGCATAGTTTACAGTTATACATGATTAGCCTCCATTTATATCCTTGACGGACTCGCAATATTTGTGTTTAGTGCGGGCGATTTTTCCAAATAGGAAACAACGAAGGTGAATGCTAATACTAAAGACCCAAAAGGCCATCCAAGAAGCTTGCTGCATTTACTACTGCATAGAAGGCGGCAGGGTTATAAGTGCAGGCTGTGGTACCATATGCGCCTGCATACTAGCGAACCGAAAAGGTAAGTAGCACTCCTTGCCGATACCTCATAGGGGTGCGTCCAGACTTCTTTCCCAGAGAGCCGTGGACGGGGCCAAGAATGGCGCTTCCGGGACCTGCATTGAATTGGACTTTAAAAGCGCATCGATGGCCATGGCTCCAAGTGCACCAATACTTCCAAAACCAGGAGCAATGCTAAATCCGAGTCAAGCGGCGCCTTCCGTCCAGCGAGATTCCGCCAAATTGCGGGCACCTTTACTGAGATTCGAACCCACCAGCTAGAGATCTGTAGGCCGGCACTTAGCCTTGGCGTATACCTGGTACAGCCTAAGGTGTGGACACCATTTACATGAGGTATCGTTACAAATGGGACCGCACTGCAACGTACCGGGCTTGAGTTCCGGAGTCCTGATGTCGTCGTCGCTTTCAACGTCCATGTATGTTTTCCAGTACTCGGAGGGGATGTTGAGAATGCTTTCCATCACCTAAAAAGCAACCCGCAAAAAAAAAAAGAAAGTTTGCAGCAAGCATTAGATTGGACAGGCCTAATACTCACGCCTATGCATGAGGCTGTGAGCATAAATACCGACAAGCAGATGGCTCTGGAACTTCCAACAGAGTATTCTGCGCATGGATGTCTTTATAACATCTTCTCAAGGTTCAAGGGGATTGCATTTAGCAAGCATGTTGCTTGAATCTTAACAAGGTGCTGAAATTCCCCTGCCACATCAACATTACACGAAGTATTCTTCGTTAATATATTCCCGGTCGCTACTGTTTTATTAGAGGCTGTCACACTTCATGAACAGTGGTCCCGTTGAACACCCATGGAAATACTACCCTTGTGGAATACTACCCCAAGAGCTTGCTCATCCCGTTTTTCTGGCTAATTATCTATAAGCTACAAATTCTGAAATGTTGCACATCCTCGATTCTCAACGAATCAATTGTGCCATTTGCAAATCGGTACATGTGAAGAACGAGCTCGGAGCAGGTTCCCGCGTGTCTATCGTACCATGGAACTCGAGTCTGCCATGTCCGAGATATCAGTTCCTGCGACACGCGAGCTTGTAGCGAGGTCTCGCGTGTTCATCACACTGTGAAACGCGAATTTGCTTTGTCCGCAATCTACAGTATCAGTTCCCGTGCCATGTGGCTGATAGCAAGTAACATGGTGTTTGTCTGTCATGTTTTATAAACGTTTGCTGTCTTACTCCCAAAGATCTCCGCCCAATATTTTTCACCATTTGTCCCTTCAAAATGGGTGGGCACTCGTATAGAATTTTACATCTAACGTTCTAATTTCCTGCTTGTTGACCTTGACCTCCCCGCCGTTACATGCAAGAACTACAATCCAACACCCCAAGCGACGCGTTAGGTTGCCAACCCTGCACTCTTTGTTTTTCTCCCTATTTTTCACCTCCTTGCGTCGCACCACTTGCCGAAGAGGGCATGAACTTGGACTAGGCTCCAAAGGGATTGAGGACTTTGCAACTGCCCGTTCATCTTTCCGTCTCTTTCCTCGGCGTGCTCGATGCGTCGCGCTTCTGCCACGTCGAGTACGCTCATTTTACTTTGCGCGGAGTTCGTCAACGTGCACTGAATCGTTGGGAGGGGCATGCTCATGGTGAGCACGCGTCACTGCCTACGAGCATTACGTCCCACAATGTAACGACATCGTGCGACTTAATGGTAGAGTAGATTGACTGAACTAGTTAGTGCAGATTTAGAAACAAAGTGAACTAGTGCAAAAGAGACAGGGACAAGATAGTAGGCAGTACAAAATGGTGTCACGTGATGCAACGGCATCACATGCAGAGAAGCTTATGGCGTCACGTTATGGAGTCACATGGCGTCGCATTGCCCCACGACGTTAAGCGGAGAAATTTCCTGGCCACGACGTCCCTACAGGAAACATGCCCGGGGATCCGCACCAAATCTCGCCAGTACCGCCAGTTTTCTTAAAACTGGGTCGAGCAGCCTCACCCGAGCCTGCTTCTCGGTCTCGAGGTGGACGTTTGGCACAAGGTCGATGTCCGGCATGGAGTACCCGAGCGACGGTGGGGCCGAACACGCGTGCCAGGTTCGAGATGGGCATCTTGGTCTCCGGGGTCTCCGAGACCAGTTGGAGGTGCAACACCAGGGCGGCCAGGGTGTCCCGGGTTGGGCGGCGGGAGCTGGGTCACCGCCTGCCAGGTGGCCCAGACACGGTTGCCTGGATCCATCTCTGCGTAGGGGACGCCCTAGCATGACCGATGCGCTCGCCGAGGATCAAGACCACCCGTGCTTCGTTTCACAGTAGCTTGACAAAGAGCGAGGGCCACGGCCCCTTCGAGCCAATCGAGAGCGACGGAGGAGATGCATGTGACAGCCCTCATCGAGGGGACAGGGGCGAGAACGTAGCCCAAGCAGTTGGAGAAGAGAAAGGAGGAGCTCCCATCCTACCTGGACCCTCTTTTGTGTGTCCCAGACGTCGCTTCCCTCCCCCTAGTTGATTAGCTCGTGCCTCAAAATTCGAGCAAGAGCGGTTTTTTCTCTCTTCCGCCAGCGGCACTGATGGCACTGCACGCAACTAGCGAGTGCAGTCATGCATCTCTTTCACGACGCTCCAATTGGCTCACTGGGACCGTAGCCTTCGCCAAGTTGTGAAATTGAGCATAAGCCGACTCTCCGGACGTTTATTGGCGCAACCGCTGAGGTGGCACCGAAATTTAAGGGAACACTGCCTCTAAAGCTTCTCTTCTATCAATTGTAATCCAGCACAAATGCATGGCCCACCTACCTTTACAATCCAACTATAAATATGTTCTTTGCTTTGATGCAGCTCAATCAGCTTTGTTAATATGAACAGTTTCATTTATAAAGACCACGGGTAGAAGTAACAAATTCAAATACTGAAATAAAAAAATCAAAGAGTCTCAGTAAACTGAAAGGACTGCGGAATCCAATAAGGTATAAATGAGGGTTATAGAATTATTTATAAGTTTTTACTTGCTTTCGAATTTTTCAATATTGTTCCTCACAAAAAATACAGGAGGCATCTAAAGAAAAAGACTGCTGCCATATTTAACATATTTGTACTCCTTGTTGAATACATCGCTTATACACAAAAATATGTACAGACTGATTTTACTATGCTTGCAAATCAATATTTCAAGATAAGAGACTTCTCATGAAAATACTTGAGAACAAGATACCGTACTGTAAAATAATGCAGAAGCGCCCACTTCATTCAGGCGTCCACTATTAACATGTCCCGAGATTGGGAATTCTGCAAATTACACAATAAGTGCCGATTTAACCGGACAAGCGCCAATGTTTTCAGTGAAAGCTTCCCCAGTGATTTTATGGCAGGTACCTGTAAATCTTCAAAAACATAAATTAAAAAAGTGGGTGGACAGTGAAGCTGTGGTATCACCTGCAACGATTGCCCACTGCACTATAGACCCATTTTATGGCAAACCCCACCATGTGATGCTTCACTCTTTGAGGACCCAGAGAACTTTCGGTTTATAAAAAGAATGAACAAAGGCCACCTTAACACCGCTGCTTGAAATGTAGATGAAACATTTAACCACCAATTCTCCAGGTGAACGCCAAAAGAACGAAGGAGTGGGAGATATGTTAAAATGTTTAGAGTATTCTTGTAAACCAACTTGCCTCCTCCAAGATGTAAATCTCCAATTTTGTTTTCCGTGTAGCAATTATGCTTTCTATCACTGTTGACATAAGCAAGCTCAACAGGCTTGCAAAGCGGTGCGACCGGAAGTCGCTTGGGACGCAAGCGGCAGTTTATGTTTGTAAACAGCAAAAGGGTCTACACCAAATGATTGATGAAAGAAAAGTAAATTTTCACTGTACCAAAACGTTTATATACATGAAAGACTTTGTACGCTTCCATTGCCACGGCAGCTTATGCAACTGCAATCTTTACCGAGAAATGCATGCTGGGAGAGTACTACGTGCTTATCATCTGTCACATGGTTTTAAGTTGAATTTGGGGGTTTTATGTGCCAAACCAACGATGAGCATCTGGCACGCCCTAGTGGAGGACTGGGGATTAATTTGGACTACCTGGGGATCTTTTGACGAGCAACCGAAAGCTCGGTTACACGGTGCCCTCTCCGCAATAAGCCTCCGTCAGATTGCGGCCACCTCGGCCGGGATTCTAATCCACCACCTGGAGATCTTTACACCGGCACTGTGCCTCGGAGACTACCGAGGCGGCTTATCACATAGTTTTGACACTTGTTTTGTGGTCTTCTTGTTGAAACAAGTGTCAAAACCACATGATAAGAGACAAAGCGCTTGAAAACGGTCATAAGGCACGCGCATGGGTTTTCTGTCGACTATTTTATCTGCCAACTACTGTTCTGTCGACGGAGACGAAAAACCCGACCAACGAGTTATACAGCTTTGCTGCAAAAATGTGGCATTTTTAGTATTTTCTAGTAGTACTTCAAAGAGCTAGCCATTTAACGTCTGGGCCATCAGTGTTGAACGTGCTATTATCATGGCGGCCCAAAACTTGACAACGTCGTCAAAACAAGAAATGGCCTTGTGGGCATCCGTGTCATGTACGCATTCAAGTCAAACAAACTTGTCAACAAGAAAGAAAACAATATTGTCTTTCTTACTGACAAGCTTCTTTTACTGAAATAAATTAAATAAATGCCACAGGTGCCCACAATATTTCTTCTTGTTTCGACAAAATTAGGTTTAGGTGGACGTTGGCTCATCGAGAAGTTTTGTCCTTCCCTTTATCTTTTGATCCAGGAATTGTCGTATCTTCCAACTTTCCCATCCTATCCCCACCACTGGCATTATATTCAGACAGAGTTCCAGCTTTCTGCAATGCATAGTTTATTTGTGCAGGCCGAAAAGCTGGGTTTCATTTTCTTTATTGAGCCCGGTATACTTTATACCGGTGTTATGCAGTGGGGCTATCTCAGATCATTCATTGACTTCGAATTCCCCGAGATATTACGAGAGAAATGTTTGTGCAATTGTGGACGTGTGTGGTGAGGCCAAACAACAGTGGAACAAGACGGGACACTCACCCGCAGCCTTGACAAACTCCCTCCAGACTGACTTGCAAATGAGGGTCTCGCGGAGGGAACGCAGAAAATCCTTCAGCACACCGCAAATGGCGTGGATGTCCGCTTTGGACTGGGGGAAAGAGAAATGCCTATCACTCAAATGCGGTGCCATACCAATAGGAGCTCCAGGACGGCTACACAAGCACCACCAAAACCTTTATAAAACAGATAAGCCCACAACCCCAGTCAATAAATTGTATGTGATAAAGGCAAGGAGACTCGTGAATTTTCAATACCACTGAAAATTCCCAAGGCCAAGGTATGCACAAGCAAAATGAACAACACCCAGAGGTCTTTGTGTGTGTTGATCTATATGTTGTCTCTGCATGTTAGTTTTCTTTCCACCCCTGTCTAGAGTATAATTGTGATTTTACAAAAACACTCATTCGTTCCCAGTATATAAGGAAGGCTTTACTGTTTCCCTAGCTGAACTAAAAGTGGACAAAGTCAACAGTAATTTGTTATTTTCATGGATCAAAACAAAAACCAAGCAAAAAAAAAAGAAAAAGACCCGCAACATTTGGCTATTTATCTCCAGGTTCTTGGCAACAAAACACCTTTTTTTTTTAATTAGAGGACTGGAGACCATTTAAGGCCTAAGTAGAAGTGGGTACAAAAAATAAACACAAACAAAACCTAGTATACAAAAAAAAAAAAATACATGGCTATACAGTTCCAATTGAAGAAAAAAAGGTAAACAAATAAATAAACTAGCATTCAAATAATAAATAATACAGAAAACAAAATAGACTTAATTAGCACAAGGCCACATGAAACACAGAAAGCAACATGACTACAACAGAAGCGTAAAGAGTTAATTGAGTGGTGTGCAAAACTAAACAAACAAACCTACTTCAGTCAAACGCCTTTACAACGGAAGTCCGCGGGACCGGCAAAAGTTTTCGTAGTACAGGTAACTTCGTTGTAGTACAAAATGGAAGCTTGGGTGTGTTGGTAAGGCATGATGATTAAAACGTACAGCGCAAACAGACGGGACAGAAGAGAGAGAACACACAATCACTGAACTATACATCTGAAGTTTAATCGTCCAGGTGCTACCCTATATACCACGACCAAACAAGAAAAAGCACACTAGCACACAATGACACACACTAGATCGCAGCACCACAATCGTGAATGCTGTCGTTGTGCAAGGTAATTGCTAACTCTTTACCAGATAGCAAAACAAACAGGGCTCTTACACAATCTTCTTTCAGGCGCGCAATCATCTTCGCTTCGACAATTTATCTGGCCGGAGCATTGCCGCTCTTTCCAGTGACTGAGCATTTTTTTAAAACTCTGCATCACACCCACAGTCACGACAATGAATGCCCAAATGTCCTGATACCACCCTGTTTACATAGTAATAGTGTTATCTCAACCTATCGTTCAGGCATCTGCTCAATCTGCTCTACGTACTGTTTACCACAGGAGAGTGGAATAGAATGAACAACTTTTTCTGTGTATTTAACAAAACGATGTTGATGCTTCATATTACGACCCCCACCCCTCCCCCTGGGCTGTAAGATTAACATTTCTGCAAAGCTTAGATAACATGTTAGGGGCAGAAAAGATCAACAGTGACGTCTACTAGCTTTCCTATTTTCTTTAATCCGTGGGACACTCTATACAAATAGGGCACCACAGCAATGTTGACGACCCTTTTCTTCTAAAGGACTCCAACCAGCTCATTGAGTTTTTAAATAACCAAAACAAAAAATCCTAGGACACCCAAGCACTTCTTACGAGTTGTGAATGCTGAAAGCATGAATGCCGTTCTGCGAACGCCGTTATGCATGAATGCTGTTCTGCGAACTAAGGGCATTCATGCAAAAGCATGAATGCCCTTGGTTTGTCTGCGGCGTAGTGGCATGGACGGCCACGTTTCGCAACTGCCGAGGTAGCTGACCGACGGCCGAGCGCGCTCCGTGAAGTGGTCGCGCCCGCGCCAAGGTCGGCTGTGCCCCCTCTCCGGAGTTTGCCCGGAGCGGGCTGTGCGGCCAGGCCCACACCGCCGCACCTCTTACCGGCGGCCAGGCCGCTGCGTGCACTGCACCGCCATGGAGAGGGCTTCTCTGGTGGTGTTTTTTTAAACTATGCCGCGCGAGAGCCAATGGGAGCCTATCCATCGGATTTCTGCTACAGATGACAGGCTTCACTCCATTGGGACGGGGGAAGGTGCAGTTTGGCACGGCTTCAAAGCTGATGACGTCGGTCCGCTCGATGGGACAGTTAATGCTTTCGCATTAATAAAAGTTTCAATGCTTGCTCCATGAACATCAAAGATTTGTTTTATTCGTTACCCCACTGGGAAATTGCTCTACTGTTTCGAGGAGTGCATAGATAAGTTTGGGTCAGTTGCCTTTCAGAATGCGACAGGCGTTTCGGTGGGTGGCTTCCTCGAATTACTATCCTTTCAACTTAAATAAAATTTTGCCACATGGGAACAGAGCACCTTTGTACAAAGAAAGGGAGTGCGTATAGGGTCTCGAATTGCACCCATTCTCAGCGACATATACCTTGCTCACCACGACAGAGGTCTTTTTAACATTTTAGCTGAATCTATATCATATCAACATATCTAAAGTTCTTAGATATGTTGACGACTTTCTTGTGATTTTAGATTGTACAAAACCATGACATGACCCACTTGGCTGTCAGATGGGTTGTCCGACAGTCACTAATGACTAGACAAACCATTAGCAGCCAACTCACGAGTTGGCTGCTAATGGGTCCATACGTTTTTCTCGACCTCAGTCTTCACTTTTTTAGAAGAACGCGTTTGTTGGTCATACGAGCCCCGTGGACAAAAGCCCCTTTTATCCTATCTAATCTGCCCATTCCAAATTGGTAAAAAGGGGCGTCGTGAATTTGACGTCCGCATGAACACGAAGGAAATCCTGTTCCCATCAAGCACAGGTTAGCTTTGGTGCTCAAGTTGCCTGCCTTCGGACAACGGAGTATCCGAAACACCCACTGAAGTCGGTAATGTAGATGCGGTAAATGGTCCCAAAGAAAAGAAGAAGCAAAGTTGCTGCTGGCACCCTATTCGCATAGAGTGTCCCACGGATTAAATAAAATAGGAAAGCGAGTACGCGATCACTGTTGTTTTTCTGCCTCCTAACATAGTTATCTACCACTTGCAGAAATGGCAATCTTACAGGTGGGGTCTCAGGGTTGTACTAAGCATCAAAATCCGGTTTGGTGGAAGGCACAGAGGAAATCGTTTTATTCCATTTCGCTTTCCTGAATGGTAAACAGTATGTGGGGACCGAAAAATAATTGATAAAAAATTAAAAAGTTAACTGTGCAGTGTAAGCCTAATGGAGACTTTCTGGGGAATACTCTCTTGATGTTGGTGGATGCAAATATGACATTTTATAAAAATCAACCTTTTTTTTTTGGCAGAACCTGTTTTTTCTGGGTAGTGTCCCCCCTCAACCCCTTGACCGTTTCAGAGTTTTGGGGAATTTCTGACGCTCAACTGCGTAATCATTGTCTTCAAAATGACGACTGTTTGCGTTAAGTCACAGTATTCTAGCCTCACAAACAGAATGAGAGCAAGATTTTTTAAAAGCAGTGCTGCCATCTGTTGGCAGAGCCTCAAACTGATCTCCGAGCGAGGCCTCGTTCGTCCAAGAAACGATCAGAGTGCTAAGTCCAACCGGGGAAAGCAGACAAGCTATACTAATCCTGAACAGTTTGGGGGCGGTTCCACACCGATGGGCTACGCTCGTCCAGGGAATGGTTACGGGATTAGCAATGGTTAAAGGGCCAAGGGACTATCTCCATGCTCGAAGAGGCAGAGGGCCATTCTCACCAGGTTTGGGACCCCCTTGCCGCGCAGGAACTGCTCCCTGATCTCCCGCACCTCGCGCTCCGAGCCGGAGACGCGGTAGAGGCCCACTTCTGAGAGCCCCCGAGCGCTCCACCTCCTGGATGCAGTGCACCACGGCGGCTGGCACCATGGGCGCAGTGGGGGAGCACGTGGTCTGCAACAACAGTTCCCTTCACGTGTGGGTTCCACCCTGGGTGGGCGTCTGGGACACCTGGACGCACGGGGAGGGGAACCTGGGAGGAAGGAGAGACGTCCTTTGTGAGACCGCTGCACCCCAACAAGGCACCTGCGGCGAGTATTCCGCGAGCCAGTCTTCCCTGTGCAAGCCTTCCCGCGGCTAGTGCTGCGCAGCAGCAAGCCTTCCACGGCTAGTGCTCTGCAGCAAGTCTTCGCCGGCTAGTGTTTCGCAACAGGTCTTTTACGGCTAGCGTTCTGCAGCAAGTCTCCCATGGCTAGTGTTCCATGGACAGTCTTGCACGCGCCTGGTGTTCCACGAAGCGAGTCTCTGCACGACTGAGCGTTCCACAACAAGTCTTCCACGGCTAGTGTTCCGTAGCAAGTCTTCAGCGGAAGTTTCAGGCTGGTCTTCCACGGTAAGTGCCTGTGGCTATGTTTCGGGCAAGTCTTCTGTGCCAGCCTTCTGTGACAAAGCACCTGCAACAAGGCATCTGCGAGAGCGATTTTCCGAATGCCCATCTCGAAACAGGCACTACAAGAATCTTCAACAGTTGAAAATAGAAATAAAAGAAAACAAACAAAAGACAACTTTGGTATTGTAAGAGATGCAAAGATGAAAACTGGGAATCAGTCACCACTAAAAACCATTATCAGTCAAAGTCGGGTTTTGTGCTTCCTCCTGGCCACGGCAATGGACCCGGATATTATTTAACAACCTTATAACCGCGACGGAAGCCACTTCCTCCACTCGACGCGCCGTCTGGAGACGCGTCTTCAACTGCTCTGCTTGGCGTACTGCACTGCCCGTGCATTGAAAGTGGGCCCGAAGTGGCCTTGAACGACACTATGTCACAAAGGCCAGCGTGTCATGCTGTCGGATGTAGCAATCCTCGTGGTTGGTCACTAAGAGTCCCGGCAAAAAATGATGGCGTAGATGCGAGTCTGGCTGTCGTCGCTTTGGCGTTTTAGTGGACTGTCAAGCTGGAGAACGACCTACAGCTAAGCAGGTGTCTGCCCATTCCCACCTCTGCCCGCTGTGCCATGGCCAGGATCCCGCAGAGGCAGCATGACGGAAATGTGACGCTCTCTGGGGGAAATTGCGGGACCAAAAATAAGGATTGTGGCAAGCACGCCGGTCGGAGACACGCAACAGGCACCGTACCTTCGGTGTCCTCGCAGTGGCGAGATCCACTGCCAATCTTGTGATCTCTGCGGTTTCGTTTTCTGAACGAAATGTAGAAAACAGAGCAAGCACGTGACTGAGGCATGGAAGGTGGACCACTGCTTCCGATGACAATGTGCTGACACGTCTAGGAGGAAAGGTCCATGTTCAGACGCTACGCATGGGGCCTGTGGTCGGACTTTCTTGTCGGAATTGGGTCGAGGAAGCGAAGGAGCCCAGAGAACATAGGTACCTCCGGAAGCCCCCAATATGGGCATGCCTATACATGCAGTACACGTGCGTCGAATGGGAGTGTTTACCGTAGTTGCTCCAATCTGCGAGGTTGAGAAAGGGGTTTGGCCCAAGTCTGAAATCGCTAAAGAATTCAAGATTCCGTTATTGACTGTTCAACACTGTCTATTATCTTGCAGAACAAGCGAGACATTCTGACGGAGTTCGAGAACTGCCGAATTGCTTTGACCACGTTGGATTTTCTTGCGCGTGCTATTGCTCCAGCCAGCATGTGATCTCCTAGAGCTGCGATGATCTCCACAGGAGTGCGTTCAAACACGTTGTGAAGCCACCGAGGATAACTTTGATTTGTCTGCATTTGTCGATGCAGACATTCCTATTGGTGCTCCTACCACAAATGCTGTGATCGTAACTGTGTGTGGAGTGTGTGACAAAGAAGTCGAGAGGCACCTCTAGGAAATACCGACTGGGTAAAGGTGCGAAACATCCTACGGCTGCTTCGGGACGGCGGAGTGGTAGCGGCAGTGACAGTGCTTTTGCGATGTCCCAAGTAACTCCGAAGGACTGATATCTGTTAAAAAAATATCTGCAAACTCCACTTAATTACTTTTACTCCTCGGTAAAGGTGTCACGAGTTGTTCCTTACTCAAGGTTTGTTTGGATTAAATATATGTTTTGGGTCTTCCGCAGTGTTCGATCCACCTTTAAAGGAACACTGACAGGGTACTTATGCATGCCAATGTTTTCATGACCTATAGCCCAACTACATGAGTACAATTTTGAGGTTCTGAAATTCATGTAGTCTTCCACCTAAAACCACAGGTCAAGAATTGGTGTTTGAGAGTACGCTCACTTTTTCCACGGACGGTCACGATGCCGTGCCTGGGCAACCTTGATGCATACTAAAATACATTTAAAGTCGGTTCATCTATGCACATTCAATATTTAAAAATAGGAAAAATAGGAACCCCATTTTTTGTGACATCCAAAAAGCTGCAAATACGTTGATCTAAAAAAATAGTTGCACAGATCGCACGAAGTAGATGGACATGTCATTCTCAATATGGTGACGTACCGCGGGCTGGACGACGAGATGGCAGCGCATGACAAACCAACATTACGACGGACGTGGGGTTGCTGCTTTGGAACTGTGGTTTGTGGTACCGCGAATCGATCCTCAGGTACAGAAGAGCGAGGAAGGGATACAAGTGCAAAAAAAAAAAAAATCGTACGACGAATGGTTCAAGCAACGTCTTCGTTGTCGTCATCTGCTTCGCATGCCCAAGAAGCGGGAGGAAGGGGAAAACTGGGTAGGGAGTGATAGCCATGTGACTTCCTCTGACACTGCACTAAATCGTCTGGCAAAAAAAAAAAAAAGAATATTGGGAGGGTTGTGTTCCTTTAACGCTACTGTTGCTGTTTTCCTGGCCCTCCCGCTTTTAGCGAATTACAGCTTATATTGAATTTTTTGCCGTCCTGTTGGATCTCAAGTATGAACGAGGACTACGGTAGATGGACACATTTGCAGCTAGCCATCCTTGAACCTTGCTGAAGCTAAACGAGTAAGTGTCCTATTCTCCAAGTGCGAGAAGGAGCACAGTGACCGAAAAGGTTTCGATGCTCCGAAAACTAGTTTAGAGAAAATCTTTCAGCCTTTCCAGTTTGTTGAAGAAGGAAGAGCAGTGGAGCTGCAACTTCTGCTTGCGGCGGTGGCTTTCCAGGCGAGCAATCTGCTCTTCTTTTCGCTTAGGGAATTGGAAGCTGCTCGACGCAGTGGAACTTTAGGCAATAGGTGGCCTTCGCAGCGGCTGCGGAACCATTTATGCAAGCTGCGACATCATCGTTGCCTCATTACGCCTCTACTCTTCTCTCCGAAGAAATGTTGGCCGCCATTTGTTGAGCGATGGCAGGCAACTTCAGTTGTCTAGTTGCCAAGTCTGGTGCTGTTGCCGCGATCTATGAGCTGACGGCGGCAAGCAGACAACTGGCAAACACAACACTCTGGACAGCTACCGCCATCTATGAGCGACGGCGGCAACCAGAGAGT
>JAZHYW010048013.1:0-87691 GCA_037355805.1 Ixodes ricinus | reverse complement strand
ACTAGAATCTCTGCAATCTGCTTTACAATGGTGATGGGATCGCCTACTTCTGGCGCTCCTTTGATTTCAAAGTGTTGATTTGCCCTTTGGTATTGTTCTATTTTCTTCCAAATCCTGATAGTTAGTTTTGCGGTTCTCAGTTTCTAAATTTTTGTTGTTTGACTTGAAATAATAAATAAAAATGCATGTCCACTAACTGGAATTGAACCTAAACCGTTCGTGCGACAGTCAAGCACGGTAACCATTCGGCCACGCACGCGCTCGCTCAGCGACGCGCGTGGCATTACTCCCGCCTTTAAAAGCGCATCGTCTCGATGCGACGTGCTGGGAAACAAAACAGCAAACGAAACAAAAATAATGGCAAACTACGTAGACTTGTACAACACAATCCTATCGAGCGTATTACAAAACACAATTCACAGTCCTATCGATCGTAGTACGGCTTGAGGCGTACGACGTGGACGACTTCCGGTCGTGGAGGGCGGCGTGATGAAGTCCGTGTTCCGTCGGGCATCACCTCGTAGTTCAGATCCCCGATTCGACGAAGCACTTTGTAGGGTCCAAAGTAGCGCTTCAGGAGTTTCTCGCTGAGACCTCGGCGGCAAATCGGTGTCCACACCCACACCCTGTCTCCGGGCTGGAAGTGGACGTCCCGACGACGAAGGTTGTAGCGGCCAGTGTCGACACGTTGTTGGGCTTTAATCCGAAGTCTGGCGAGCTGACGGACTTCTCTGCCCGTTGGGCAACCACCTGGGCGTCGTCGCTTCCGTCGACAGCCGGTTCGTGAGGTAACATCGCGTCCAGCATTGTCGTTACCTTGCGACCATGCACCAGTTGAAAGGTGTTACCCCGGTGGTCTTTTGTACGGCCGTGTTGTAGGCAAATGTGACGTACGGCAACACCTCGTCCCATGTCTTGTGCTCCACGTCGACGTACATGGAGATCATGTCGGCGATGGTCTTGTTGAGTCTCTCCGTCAGCCCATTGGTCTGCGGGTGGTACGCAGTGGTGCGACGATGGCTGGTGTGGCTGAGACGAAGGATTTCTTGCGTCAGTTGGGCCATGAATGATGATCCTCGGTCTGAGATCAGAACTTCGGGAGCGCCGTGCCGGAGGACGATGGACTTGATGAAAAACTTGGCGACTTCCACAGCAGTCCCTGAAGGAAGGGCTTTCGTTTCGGCGTACCGCGTGAGATAATCTGTGGCGACGATTATCCATCTGTTTCCTTGCCTCGATGGTGAGAAAGGACCAAGTAGATCCATTCCGATCTGCTGGAACGGTGCGGTCGGGGGAGCAATTGGCTGCAGGAGACCTGCCGGCTTCGTTGGCGGTTTCTTGCGTCGCTGGCACTCGTGGCACGATCGTGTGTAGAGGTGAACGGATCTTCGGCAGCTTGGGCCAGTAATACCTTTCACGAATTCGGGCCAGCGTACGCCTGTAACCATGCAAGGTGTCCGGACGTCGGGTCGACGCGGCAGGCTTGAAAGATCTCCGCTCTAAGGTCGGTAGGGATTACCAGCAGCCATGGCGAGCTGTTGTCTCCGAAGTTCTCCTTGTAAAGTACACCTTGTCGGAGGACGAAGGTCGGCAAGGCTCTCGAGAAGACACGGCGAATGGTACCCCCTCGTCCTTCGAGGTGCTTGATTAGCGCGCGCAACTCAGGATCGTCTCTTTGACGTCGTGCCATGTCGTCGGTGTTCACTGCGCCAAGGAAGTACTCGTCGTCATCGTCGTCGTTGCTACCGAGAGATGTCTCGACAGGGGCTTTGGACAGGCAGTCGGCGTCGCTGTGCTTGCGGCCTGACTTGTAGACCACAGTCATGTCGAACTCCTGCAGTCGGAGGCTCCATCGAGCGAGGCGTCCTGAAGGGTCCTTTAGGTTCGCAAGCCAGCAGAGCGAATGGTGGTCCGTGACAACACGGAACGGGCTCCCGTACAGGTACGGGCGAAACTTCGTGATGGCCCAGACGACCGCAAGACATTCCTTTTCAGTCGTGGAGTAATTTATCTCCGCTTTGGACAGTGTCCGACCTGCGTAGGCGATGACTCGCTCGGTGCCCTCTTGCACTTGAACCAGTACAGCGCCAAGTCCGGCGTTACTTGCGTCCGTATGAATCTCGGTTTCCGCATCTTGATCGAAGTGTCCAAGAACTGGAGGGGTCTGGAGTTGTCGCTTCAGCTCGTCGAATGCCTGCTGTTGCTCCTCGGCCCATTCGAACTTCTGGGCGTCCTTTGTGAGGTTTGTGAGCGGTGCGGAAATCCTTGCGAAATCGCGAACGAAGCGCCGACAGTACGCACACAGTCCAAGGAGTCTTCGCACGGCCTTCTTGTCTGTGGGTTATGGAAATGCCGCGACGGCGCGAGTCTTTTCTGGGATCAGGGCGAACGCCATCGTTGCTAACCACGTGGCCTAGGAACTTCAGATCGTCATAGGCGAACCGACACTTCGATGGCTTGAGGGTGAGCCCGGCGGTCTGTATGGCCTGGAGAACAGCTCGGAGTCGTCGCAAGTGCTCGTCAAAGTCGCTTGAAAACACTACGACGTCGTCAAGGTAGACGAGACAGCTCTGCCACTTCAGCCCAGCCAGTACTGTGTCCATGACATGCTGGAAAGTTGCTGGCGCCGTGCACAGTCCAAAAGGCATCACCTTGAACTCGTACAGTCCGTCTGGCGTGACGAAAGCTGTCTTTTCTCGATCCCGTTCGTCGACTTCGATCTGTCCGTAGCCGCTCTTCAGGTTCATCGATGAAAAATATCGAGAGTGGCGCAGCCGGTCTAGCGTGTCGTCTATGCGGGGAGTGGGTAGACGTCTTTCTTCGTCACCGCGTTCAGCTGTCGGTAGTCCACGCAAAACCTACGCGTTCCGTCCTTCTTCTTAACCAGTACGACCGGAGAAGCCCATGGACTGCTGGAAGGCTGGATTATGTCGTCGTTCAGCATTTCTTGCACTTGCTTCTGGATGACCTCCCTTACTTTTACGGAGACTCGGTATGGCGATCGATGCACAGGGAGCGCGTCGCCCTCGGTAACAATGCGATGCTTCGCAACGGTGGTTTGGCGCACCTTCGATGACGTCGCAAAGCAGTCGCTGTATTCGGCGAGGAGATCACTCAGCTGCCGTCGTTTTGGGCCCGGAAGCTTGGGGTCAATGTCGAGCTGCGCTGGCGACGTAAAAGTCTTGCTGAGGTGGTGATGATTCTTCAGTAATCACGGCGACTTCGGCGGAGCTTCGGAGTTCCTCGACATGGCCTACAGCTGCACCTTTAGTGAGGTGTTGCGTTTCTTGTCGGAAATTCGTCCCGAGGACCACAGTGCGACCATCCTGAAGTTCAGCTACTCCTTTTGCGACGCCTATTCCTCTTCCCAGGAGCAATTGAAGGTTACCTTTCAGAACAACTTCGCCGCAGGTAGCTGCATCGGTCACGACGGGTACGACAACACTTGATCGCGGCGGCAGATTCACGTGGTCGGCAGCGACTCGGACGGCGGCTGACGCACTTTGGGGTTTCTCTGAAGGCGGAACAGGTGTCCGCAGCGTCCATTTGTTTTCTCCAAGGTCGATGACGGCGCCGTATTCACACAGAAAGTCCATGCCGAGAATGACGTCTCTGGAACAGTCTTGTAGAACGACGAATTTCACAGGACACGTCTCGCCGTGAATTTTGACGCGAGCAGTGCACCTTCCGATAGGCGTGATGAGGTGTCCTCCAGCGGTTCGTATCTGCGGTCCATCCCACAGCGTCGTGACGTTTCGAAGGCGGCGAGAGAGCCTCCCTCTCAAGACTGAGTAGTCTGCTCCGGTGTCAACGAGTGCCGATGCGTCGTGGCCGTCGATAACAACGTTTAAGTTGTCGGGCACCGTTGCCGGAGTTTCGTTGCGAAGCGTGACGTCGGAAGAGTGGGAGCGCTCCGGCGTTCGTGGAGGCTCTTTACGTCATCCGTCCACGGCAACGTCACCTCCGGGAGTTGTCGCGCTTAGTTTTCCCGGCGGGACGAGGGCGACAGGCTCTCACGACGGGGTCGGTGCATCGGTGAAACTGGACGTCGTGGCAACGGCGACCGAGAACCACGGTGAGGTTGTGGGCACCCTGGCGGCTCCGCACCCCAGTTGCCCAACTGCGAGGCAAAGGTGCCGAACGTTTCCCGCGTGGCGGCGACGTCACGCCAGCCACGCGCACATCGGATGCGCCGCCTTGATAAGGAAGATCAGAGGCGGCGCACGGAGAGTCGCTGACTGGACTCAGCCGCCGTTGGTAACGAATGTTAATCGTCCTGTCCATGTCCCATTAAATGTAGTTTCTTGTTGTTGAAACCGTTGGCTCCGTGTTATTCCTCCGGGTCGGGTATGCAGCAAGGCAAACCGACCACAATGGCGCCCAACGTGGGGCCATTGTGGTCGGTTTGCCTGCTGCACGAACACCTTACTCGTTATCTAACGAGTAAGGTGTTCGTGGACGCTTGCGCGGTGCTGGGAATTAAGCACAAAAGAGACTTCCCTGTACCACCCACAAGCAAACATCACGGAAAGGGTAAATCGGAACCTTAAGATGATGTTAGTGGCCTACACAGAGCGCCACAAGGACTGGGACGCGAAACTGCCCGAGCTGGCATTCGCAACCCGTACGACCACTAATCGGTCAACGGGCCTCACTCCTGCCCAATTGAATTTCGGCAAGGAGCTCGCGTTCCCGCTTTTTAACAGTCTCCTTTCTACAGAGTCTGGGGGAAGGCTTCGCCCCTACGTGAAGTTCGCAGAGGACCTGCGAAAGCGCTTCTCCGATAACCTTCGAGAAGCACGAGAGAATCTCGACGTCGCCCGAATACAGCAGGCAGAACAGTACAACCAGGGGCGACGTGACTTGCAGTTCGAGGTGGGAGATTTCGTGCTCCGGCGTACTCACCCACTGAGTGACGCCGCTCGAGGCTTCGCAGCCTCCCTCGCCAACAGGTGGGAAGGTCCGTTTAGCGTGCGTGAAAAGTGCTCACCACTCACGTACAAGCTAGTTCACTGTGAGTCTAGTGAGGAAACCGGACCTGTTCATGTCACCGACCTTAAACGATTTTTTCAAGCAGAAGACGAAGATTCCTCGCAGGACCGGAACGACACTGACGGCAGTCGCGTTCCGGAAACCCGCTTGTCTCCACCAAGGCGGCGGTATAACCTGCGACGTCGGTGACACGAAAGAGAGAGGAACCTTTTTTTTTTCTCCTTGGCTTCGCCTCTCTTGCATTTTGGGGGTAGTTTTCTACTTCCACGGATCTGCTCCCTTTTCAAGAGAGGGGGAGAAGATTGTGTGCCCACCTCAGATTCGTTATTTTCAACTTTCTGGAAGGGGTGCGAAGATAGCGTCAGGCTCAACCCTCAACTGAGCCCCATGTCGTCTGCTTTCTTGTTTTTCTACGAGGATGGCTCGTGGTCAACGCCTTCACCACACCCGCCATCGGAACAACACGGCAGCCGGTCTCATGGTGGACCGCGGCCACCCAGGAACCATGGACCGGCACTCACAGGACGGAGCGGCAGCTGGCCAGCCGAGCCCTGATCCAGAGCAAGGAGCTCAAGCGACAAGCTGGGGCTGATCGAGCCGCTGCAGAAAGAGCAGCATGTGACCAAAGAGCGGGCGAGAGAGCGGACGCCGAACGCGTCAACCAACGTGGCGAGCGCGACCTCCAACGGGACATCGCACTCGTCCAGCAGGCGCCGGCCGGACTCGCAACGTCAGTCCGCCCAGCAGCGCCATCCACCCCCTGACGCCCACAACAACGTCTCCGTCTTCGACATGCCGGACGAAGCTTGAGGGGGGGGGGGGGGAGTGTGGGCACCCTGGCGGCTCCGCACCCCAGTTGCCCAACTGCGAGGCAAAGGTGCCGAACGTTTCCCGCGTGGCGGCGACGTCACGCCAGCCACGCGCACATCGGATGCGCCGCCTTGATAAGGAAGATCAGAGGCGGCGCACGGAGAGTCGCTGACTGGACTCAGCCGCCGTTGGTAACAATGTTAATCGTCCTGTCCATGTCCCATTAAATGTAGTTTCTTGTTGTTGAAACCGTTGGCTCCGTGTTATTCCTCCGGGTCGGGTATGCAGCAAGGCAAACCGACCACAAGGTGCAGGCGGGGGTGACTGAGGTCGTCGAAGGTACTCTTCAATCTCTTGTGGTCGCTCACCGTAGCGTGGGCGTGGGTCGTTCGGGTGGAAGCCGCGCAGCCCCATTCGCCGGTAGGGGCAACGACGGTAGATGTGGTCGGCTTCCCCGTAGTGGTAGCACAATGGGCGTCGATCGGCCGTCCTCCACACGTTGGTCCTCCTCGGCGAACGTTGTTCCGGGCGGACGTACTAAACTTTTCCTTCCTGGCGTCGAGGATACTGCGGCATCGGAGGGTCTCGTCGGGGTTGCGCCGTGACCTGGCGGTGAGCTTGCGGTGGTCGTCGGGCCATGGCGGCGTAGGTCAGCGTCGGTTTTTCGGGTGCGGCCACGGTGACAGGGGAATCTGGTAGGAACGCTCGCTGAACCTCGTCTCGGACGGCCTCGGCAATGTAGATTGAGGCCGGGCGTTGAGCAGTCGACACAAGCTTCTTAAGCTCCTCCCGGACGACGTCGCGGATGATGTCACGAAGGCCGGAGATGCTAGGGCTAATGTCGTAGCCCGATGCAGAAGCAGCAGGGACGCTCGAGTGCCGATGGTAGTGGCTGGCTCTTCCGAGGAGGGCACGTTCCATGTTCGTGGCCTCCATGACAAAATCTTTGACGGTGGATAGGGGTTGCGAACAAGACCACCGAAGATGTCATCCTTTACACCTCGCATTAGGATCCGCAGCTTCTTTTCGTCGGTGGCGTGAGGGTCGGCGCGTGCGACCAGGCGCAAAATAACCTCGACGAAACTGGTGACAGTCTCGTTTGCGCCCTGGGCCCTCATTCGAAGAAGGTCTTCGGCCCTCTCCCGTCGATACTGGTTGGCGAATGTCCGTCTCAGCGCATCCTCGCAGGCGGTCCACGAGATCAAGGAAGTCTCGCGATTCTCGAACCAGTGCCTGGCCGTCCCTTCGAGTGCGAAGTAAAAACTCTGCAGGCGCTGTTCGTCCGTCCATCGGTTGTACTGGGCCACTCGCTCGTACTGCTGTAGCCAGTCCTCGATGTCTTCATAAAACTCACCGTGGAATGACGCTGGCGTACGGGCAGCGACGGGTAGGACAACGACAGGTGGAGTGGTCATCGTCGCGGTCTTCTTTGATTTCTGCGGCAGGGGTCCAAGTTCTGGGGGTAGGCCTTGATTACGGCGACTTGACCGGGCCTTGGTCTGGTCTTCTGCAAAGGTAGCCTCCCGGGGCTGAGCACGTCACTTGGCCGGCGTGTTTTTGGAGGGTACGGTCCACGGGCATAGGATGCAAATACCCAGCACCTACACCAAAATGTAACGAATGACGAGGTGAAACAACGAATAACTGGGGAAACTGAAACGTTTAATGGGGCGAACTTGTGCACCCCCAAAAAAATAAAGGAAACATAAGATAAAGACAGAGCGTCACAGGCGTCGAAGTCGGCGTGACAGCAGAGTCGAACGCTGGGGCGAAAACTGACTTTGGCTCGCCACGCGAAGCCCCTTATGTACACGCGTAGGCTTCTGGAATAGTCGGCGTAGAAGGTTCGAGGCGTACAACATTCGGAACTCGATCAGGCGAGTATGTTCTCCAACTCACGAGAACGCCAACTTGAAATAATAAATAAAAATGCAGTCCACTAACTGGAATCGAACCTAGACCGTTCGTGCGACAGTCAAGCAGGGTAATTATTCGGCCACGCACGCGCTCGCTTAGCGACGCGCGTGGCAGTATCAACGGCGATTGACTGCATTATTATTTAGATAATATTAAGAGTTCTTTTCTTCGTAGATTCCCAGAGTGCGATTATTGGAATTTGCTCTCTTAAAAGTACTAAAAGCATGTTTCTACAACAAATCTAGTGTAAACACAACACGACTGTAAAAGACGGCCAAAGCATAAGATTGGGTTGAGTACCTAGTCACGTTGGGATAGACGGTAACGAGAAGGCCGACAGGCTTGCAGGATCCACGGGAAACCGTCTCCAATTGTATTTGAGTTCACCATATCAGAATATAAATCATTTAGTAAATTCATCGCTTTTTCGTTCTTGGCAATCGGAATGGGACATGGAGCACGAAAACAAACTCCATGTTACTAAGCCTACTCTTGGGGACTGGAAAAGCTCTTCGCACAAGAGTCGTTTTCTTGATACTTTGTTATGCCGTGTGAAGATTGCACATTCTTTTATCACTCATAAGAACTTACTTTTGGGGAACATCCGCCGCTTTGTCATAAGTGTGGTGATACTCTTACAATTTTACATACCTTGTGGTCTTGTCCCGGTCCAGAGACAAAGCATCGCTTTCATTTTTTAAAGTTTTTACGACAACAGATCCAATTTCGTCCTGCTCTCTTGCTGGAAGGGAGGGGGGAGGTAACCCTGTAGCCTCTAATAGCATTGGCCTTTTACACAACTATTGTTTTACCAAACTTCATGTGGCACTTTTGTGAAACCCTTACCAAAGTATATTGATTGTTACCTTAGTTGAGCGCAGATGACCTCGTAGCACTTGCGCCATTCACCCCCACAATAATCATCATTACGCCAGCTGGGCCGGAGCTTGTCGGATACGATGTTTGTTCGAACGAGTTGATTCTAGATGCGGTAGCTGTGATCCGGAGTCGGTAAAAAGGGACTTCACAGTTCAGCGTTTTTTTCACTCGTAGGTATAATGTGAAAATACGGAGGAATGGCGCGTATTTCCAGAAAAGAGTCCAAATCGGCCCCCACGTTGCTCGGGCCTTGGATTGATTCGGATATTGCAAGAAGAAATTCTTACGCGACGTTCTTGTGCTCTCGTTGATCATGGGAATCTACGAGGTGTGTAGTGAGGCTGGTGTGATGCTCTGACGATATATAGTTTAGCTACGGAAATTGCGTAACTGGTGCTTGGCTATAACTGTGTTAAAATGAACTGTTGGGCTAGTTGGTTAAACATCTTAATTACAAAAGCGCAAAGGACAAGGACAGAACACAGAATGAACAGGACAAGCGCTTACAAACAACTGATTGTTTAATGCATGATAAGAGAAAGACGAAAATGAGAGAATTACTAAATAATTAAAATGCCAATTGCATTCGCACGTAAACTGTTTAAAAATTATTTGATAAAAAATTAACAAAATTAAATTGTAAAAACAGACGGATAGAAAAATAAAAAGAAAGAAAAGCAGCCAGAGTAAGAAAAAAGGTTGAGGTACCCTATCTCTTCCTCGGACAGTGAAATTGATGGTGTGCTAATGCACGTGTCTCCTTTTTCTATTATAGTTTTTGCCTCAAATATTTCTCTGGCTCTCTTGCTCCGAAAGCGTTTGAGTACTTTCGTTTGATTAAATAGAGGAGTGCATTTACGGTCTCTGACATGTATGGCCAAGTGTCCTGACGGTGACGCATGTAGGGAAAGATCATGCTCTCGTAGTCGTACATTTACGCAGCGCCCAGATTGACCGACGTACACTCTCCCACATGTGCACGGAATTTCGTAAACGATGTTGACGTTGCAGTTGATATATTTATGTGCGTGCTGGACTGAGCAGTGTTCTTGTCTTTCGTTCTGGAAGTTGATTTTTGGACACAGTTTTTTTAAGTTTATCAGGAGCTGATGTTACAACCTGTATGTCATATTTAGACGCTATTCGTTTCAAGTTATGTGATACTTTTTGTTGGTAGGGTATCACTGCCGGGCAACGTGTCTTATCTCTTCTTCTTCTTTCATTGTAAGCGGTCAGGCTCTCTGCCGCATCGAACATTAAAGAACTGGTGTACCCAGATTCATGTAGTTTTTGAACTTGTGCCTCAAAACTCTGCTTGGCTGTGTGCTCGCATGATTTTTGCAAGGCTACTATGAAGCTGCTTTTTACAATTCCTCTCTGATTAATTTAGAATGGGCCGAATCAAATGGTAGAAGTGATTTTTCGGACCGTGGTTTGTAAGTCCAACATGTATGATTGTCTTCGAAGGACAGCTGAAGATCTAGGAATTGAAGCTTGCTTTCATCTGGTAGCTCGTGGGTAAACCTTAGTCCCTGAGATTGAGTAAGGAAGGTAGTGCAAATATTGTTTACAGTTGAGTCACTTTGTTCAGGTCGTTCATGCAGCGGGACAAGATAATCATCAACATATCTGAGCACACTTGATATCAGGTTTGCTGGAAGCTTCTGGGCTATGTTCTTGCACATTGGGCTAAGAAGATGTCATACAGAGCTGGTGCTACCCATGAGCCTATGCATATCCTTTTTTTGGATATATGCGTTGTTGTTGAACGTCACTACATTGGAGGTAAGGTAGAACTTCAGAAGCTGTATGAATTAATCCACTGAGATACCGCTTTTATTTTTGAAGGACACTAGTTCCATGGTTCTCGATGCATGCAGTGGTGGCCGCAAACATTTTTTTGTGGGACTGAGTAAAATAAGTCTTCCACGTCAAGCGAAAACCCATACCTCACTGTCGTCCCATCTTCTTTAAGGCGTTCTATCAATGTCTGTAGAGTTAGGAATCAAAAAAGGATCGTTCAATTCAAGGGTTTTCACCTTGAATTGAACGATCCTCTTTGATTCCTAACTTACAGACATTCATAGAACACCTTAAACAAGATGGCACGACAGTGAGGTATGGGTTTTCGCTTGACGTGGAAGACTTATTTTACTCAGTCCCACAAAAGAAATGTTTGCGGCCACCAGTGCATGCATCGAGAACCATGGAACTGTGTCCTTCAAAATGAGTGCGGTATCTCAGTGGATTCCTTCATGGAGCTTCTGAAGTTCTACCTTACCTCCACTGTAGTGACGTTCAACAACAACGCATATATCCAGAAAAAAGGGATATGCATAGGCTCATTGCGTAGCACTAGTTCTGTATAACATCTTCTTAGCCCAATGTGACAAGAACATAGCACAGAAGCTTCCAGCAAACCTGATATCACGTGTGCTCAGATATGTTGATGATTATCTTGTCCTGCTGCATGAACGACCTAAACAAAGTGACTCAACTGTAAACAATATTTGGACTACTTTCCTTACTCAATCTCAGGGACCAAGGTTTACCCACGAGCTACCAGATGAAAGCAAGCTTCAATTCCTAGATCTTCAGCTGTCCCTTCGAAGACAACCATACATGTTGGACTTACAAACCACGGTCCAAAAAATCACTTCTACTCTTTGATTCGGCCCATTTTAAAATAATCAAGAGAGGAAATGTAAAGCGTAGCTTCATAGTAGCCTTGCAAAAATCATGCGAGCACACAGCCAAGCAGAGCTTTGAGGCACATAGTTCAAAAGCTGCATGAATCTGGGTACACCAGTTCTTTAATGCTCATGTGGCAGAGAGTTTGACCATCACAATGAAGAAGAAGAGATAGACACGCCGTCAGCAGTGATGCCTACCAACAAAGAATATCGCATAACTTGGAACGAATAGCGTCTAGATATGACACGCAGGTTGTAACATCAGCTCTGATAAACAAAAAGCCTGCGTCCAAAAATCAGCTCCGGAACGAGGCAAGAACACTGCGGTCCAGCCACTTTCTAAATGCATCAGCTGCAACGTCAACATCGTTTACGAATTCCACGCACATGTGGGGAGAGTGTACGTCGGTCGTAGGCGCTGCGTAAGACATGCAGCATTCTTTCCCTACATGCGTCACAATCGTTCTGACTTGGCCCCATGTTAGGGACCGTAAATGCGCTCTCATTTAATTGAGCGGAAGTACTCAAACGCTTTCGAAAAGAGCCGAGAAACTTTGAGAGCAGAAACTATAATAGGAAAGGGAGACACGTGCGTAAGCTTGCCATCAATTCACTGTCCGGAAGAGAGAGTACCTCAAACTTTTTCTTACTCTGGCTGCTTTTCTTTCTTTTTATTTTTCTATCCGTCTGTTTTAACAATTTAATTTTGTTAATTTTTTATCAAATAATTTTTAAACAGTTTACGTGCAAATACAATTGGCATTTTAATCTAGTAAATCTCTCATTTTCGTCTTTCTCTTATCATGCATTGAACAATCAGTTGTTAGTAAGAGCTTGTCCTGTTCATTCTGTGTTCTGTCCTTGTCCTTTCCGCTTTTGTAATTAAGATATAACTGTGTGCAGTTGTGCCGCTTGGTCAAGATGACCGGAGGCTCGCATAGGTTTTGTGGCGCACCGAAAGTTGCATTGAAGCTGGTAGTTTCCGTGCCGTGCTGGTTGATGTCGTGCTGCTTTTTAAATTGCTCTCGCGTAGACGCGCACTTTGACGAAGCACACTTGCTGCAGTTCACTGCCTGATAAGTGTTGCCCCATCTGTTTCATTTACCTCTCTTTGGTAAAGCAATGCGGTGTTTTTTGTTTTTTGCTGGAAGAAAAAAACTTTGGTCGGTAAGTTTTGTTCTAACTGTCACGGATTCTTGGCCCAGTTCAAGTTTTGGCAGTGTTTGCCATTCTGAAACGTGCCAGTCCTTTCTCGGTTGCCCTCGTGGGTTCTGGCGGAGGTGCTGAGTAGTTTATGCTTTGCCCTTTCCTCGTTTATCCCCGAGGAGCCGCGAGCGAAGTTCAATCATGAGCCACAGGGAAAAACGGCAACAAGAAAGAGTCCCACATATAGAGCGAGCACCACGAGTTGACCGCGAAGAACCTGAACCCCCAGCCAGTCGCCGCAACCAGAGAGAACCACCGAAATTTCGCCTTGTGGCGGAAAAACCGAATCGGAATAAGCTTACGATGACCAACCCCTTACAGCAGACCTCGACCGCTCCCACAGTTAACATGCCCGACGCACCTTTCACTCCGCCTCCCTTCCACGTTCAGTTGAAAGACGTCGACGACCGGGTTGACCACAACTGTGTTGCCTGAAACAACGGGTGGAGAGACGGCCAGCGGCTACAGAACCTGTGCTTCTCGTTGGAAGGGACTGCCAGCCTCTGGTTTGAGAGGCACAAATCCTCCTTGACGTCGTAAACGGCGTGCACGACCGACCTTAAGAGCACGTTCGTCAACCAGCATCAAGGAGAGGCAGCCGAAGACCTGCTTTGCTCCAGGACACAGGGCTTCAACGAGAACGTCACCGCCTTCGTGGAGAATAAAATGCGAGAGAGCGCACGCGCCAACCTTCAGGCTACAGAAGACAAGAAGCTAAAAATCCTTACGCGCGGCGTGAGGGACAACATCTTCGGTGGCCTTGTCCGCAACCCTCTGACAATACTCGAAGGGTTCGTCACCGAGGCCTCCAAAGTCGAACGTGCTCTGCAGGCCAAAGCCGGTCACTATCAACGACCCCCCGGCGTCTCCACACCCGAGTTGTCCAGCTGCGACTTTGACGTGAGACATCCGTTACGTCATCCCCTACGTTGTCCGAAAGGAGCTTAGGAAGCTGCTTCCTGCCGCTAGTCGCCCGGCTTCCATTTCGATTGCCGAAGTTGTTCAGGAAGAAGTCCAACGGGCATTTCAACCAGCAGACATCTGCGAGCGAAGCGGCACCTGCCCAACCGAGGGGTGACCCACGACGCAGTGGCACGACAAACGCCACAGGCTGCCCGTTAGTACCCGACGTCACCTTGACGGCGACACCCCACACTGTAGTGTTCTTGGCGTTGGGAAGGAACCAGTGTACGACCGCGCCGTGCAACGTACACCGAGGAAGACGGGCGTGTGGCGAACGGCCGGCTGACGAGCACTTTTCTACTACTGCGGTGAGGCCCACCACGTCTACAGGAGGTTCCCGTACCGATGAATGGGCCTGCGGGGGTTCGCACCGAACGACCTCTACCGCTTCTCAGGAGCGACATTGGGAAATTGAGTTTTATATTTGGTGACATACAACCCCGGTTCCGACACTATCTTGAGGCTCCCGATCTCCATCGCCTCAACGTGCGCGCTCGCTCTTCCGCCATTCTCGCCAGGGCAGTCCCTTGTCACGTCGAGAAAACTAAGTACGGTAATGACTAGAGGTGGCGTTGCCTAAGGCGGATGAAGTTAATATCCTCCAAGGATGCCGGAGAGCTCCCATTCTAATAACAGCGCATCTTCAAACGGCGTCTAACAACGTTGACGCTGTCATCGATGGCCACGAAGCATCGGTGCTCATCGACGCCGGCGCAGATTATTTGTTCTGATTGGGAAGCTCTCTCGTCACCTTCGAAAGTGACGACACAGTACAATGTGCCACAAACAAGAACAGCGGGAGGTCATCTAATAAGGCCCATTTGAGGTGCATTGCGCGCGTTCAGGTCGACACCGACAACTGTTCGGTCACAGTTCATAGTGCTATAAGACTGGTCAAGGGACATTATCACGACAATGGGATTCATTTGTGAATACAGCACCGTCATCAAACTCTGTAAAAGAAGCTAAGATTTCGAAAACCCATTCCATCGCCCGAAGATGAAAAACCATTGCCAGCCGAGGCTCGAGTTCTCGCCGATGGTGTGAGTCTGCGCCTCGGTCAAGTGCTCTTGTACTTGCCGGGACCAGCATGGCCACTTGCGGAGAAGTGTACTACGAGAAGCGAATGGAATCGGCGCTGCCAAGAGCGTTACAACGCTTCAATCACGGCCGCACCATGGCTCTTGTTACGAACTTATGGAATGAGTCACAGCATCTAACTAAGGGCACCGCTCTAGCCCATGTCGAATACTTCAGCGAGGTGACTGAGCAGCTTGCAGTGCAAAAGCATGTCACGCACCCGGACCTGAGAATACCGCATCATCTGAGTGCGACGCTGACTCGAATTTGTCGTCACAGCAAAAAAATAACTCCCCGAGTTTTCTTGACGAGTTAAATTAGAGCATCGCCGTGCCATCTGAGGTTCGCCAGACCACCATCACCAAGCACAGGATTATCACTGACGATGCCATGCACCATCTTCGTCAACCGCCGTACCGAGTTTTCTTAAAAGTAAATAAAGGCACACAGCAGCAAGTATTAAAAAAATGTTCAATGATGACATAATCCAATCATCAAACTCTCCGTGACCTGCCACGGTTTTGATTGTAAAGAAGACTCATCCAGTGAAAGGGAGAACTGTGGAGCAGAGAGCCCACTCTCGTTGGTTTTATATCGATTGTTGTTAGTTGTAAGCATTTGTAAGGCTCGTCTTAAATACGAAGAGAACAGCTGCATTTTTAGTGCCCAAAATGACTTCCTATAACAGGCGTACAGGCTGTCATTTTAATAGGGAACTTTGACATGACCTACGCAATTTTAGCGCACGCTAGTGCTAAATGTAGCGCTTGCGTTAGAGCACTCTAGCACAAGAGAGTTTTAGAATTGCGTTTTCTCAGCCGCGACGCAAAACAACCAATCATACGCCGCCAGAGATACAGTGAAAACATTTATTTCGTACATGAAATGCTGTGAATATATATAAAGAAAACTTTTGGACCATAGTAACATTTTATTTTTATTTTTCTTTCTAAATATGAGAATGCGACGCGAGCGGTTGACTGATCGTGTCCGGTTTGCTTCGCCTTGGTATGAGAGGTATCACGGTCTTGTTTACTACTTTGCGCACATCGCACCTTTGCCGAGAACGTTTGCTCCTGGCAAGCAGCAATTCGCCGGCGATTCGTGCGCACCTTGGTGGGTCTTCGAAACCACTTGTGACGTGTACCTCCCGTAGGAGTGTTATGGCTTCTTTTATTGAAAATCGCTGTCGCGAGGATGCCTCCGACTTCGTTCTTGCAACGACCGCAAAGCGGCCGCAACCGCGGCGGTTGCGGTCCAGGAGCGTCATTGTTCGAACTGTGCCCTCCTTAGCTTAAGCCAACTCTTTCACGCATCACGAATTCTTCTTGGGAGAACGTAAATACTTTGTTGTGTACGCACACAATTTCCGGAAAATAGCGTACGGTAAAATAGCACACGAAAACACAAAGCTAGGGTTAGCGTTCTGCGCATGGGCAGTGGTGACGACGCGAGTTTGTACGTACGCAAAGAGTTTGCGTAAGCTACTGTTGAGCTCCCTAATGTTGACTGGTTTCTTTCTGTGTTAGCCTTTTCCATCCGACTCTGCAGGCTTGGCGACTCGCATGGCGTTCACATAGAGGATGCGCATCTGATGTTAACAACATCATCTGACGCATCGTCGTTCATTCCGCTTACCGCGTGATCAAACTGAACTTTGGTATGCCTCAAGGGTTTCCTGACATATAGAAATAACACGCTATGACTCAGTGCCCGACACGCGTCGGATGTGATTCACATAAGAGATAATCATGAAATCCCATAAATTTAAGCTGATATAAAATTAACAATCCTAGTTGTTAATAAATACGCGTCAAGTCATCACCGCCTAATACATAATTTGCTATATTACCCAAGCATCAAGGAGAATGCAGGGATTGGTGTTCCACGCGCCACACGCGCACGCCTTCCCCGTATAAAAGATTCGAAGTAAATAACCAAAATAAAGCGTTGACGAACGCGCGTGCAAGATGCCATTTGTTTTGGGTATTTGCTTTAGCAAAGTTACTACTGCTGGGGCCAGCACGTGCGGCGCGTGGAACACCAATCCCTGCATTCTCCTTGATGCTTGGGTAATATAGCAATAGGTCTATTCGTAAGCAGTGGCCGCTGATGACTTGGAGCAACCAACAGGACTTTCACAATCACAACAAAGGAAGCCAGCGACCATACCCTGGACAAGGGCCTCATCAACAAAGTAGACCGAAACGAGAGATAACCAAGATACTTGATTCTTCACTGAGCGCGGCAAACGGATGAGCCACAATGTAATGAGACTTGACTTGGTGTCTGTCGGCGTCCAAGGGCTTTTACAATTCGATGGCACAAATTAGTTGTGTCTACTCCCTGGGAGACACTTGGCACACAATTTCCTCCTTTGAGAGACAATGAGACTGAGTGACTTGAAGAAATGTAATGGTTGCCCCTTCTCGAATACTGGGCACCAAGCATCTTAAGATTTTACATTGCAGCACAAGACTGACACGAAGTTGCGTTTTGAGGCACGAAGAACCTTATCTTACACTCAGAAAGGGCGACCGAGGGTGATCCCTCTCCCGTTTTTCCCACACACCATTTCTCCAAATCTATATTTTGTGAGCGTGGGAGAACCGGCGTCATTGAGCGAGGGGAACTCCGTTTATTCCTAAGCTATGAGGAGTGCTGGGGGAGCTAAGCGCTCGCTGGACCAGTCAGTCGCCTCTTTTTAATCACCGGCTACGCTCTCTGAGCGTGGTAACGGAAGGAAGCGCGAACACGGGATTAAAAATAGATGCACGATGGGTTCGCCAAGCACCTTACCTTCCACTAGACGCTCAGCTTAGGGGTGACGGAGTTCAGCCCGCGAAATACACACACGCACGCACGCACGCACGCACGCACGCGCACGCGCGCACGCACACACACACACAAACACACACACAGCACACACACACACACACACACACACACACACACGCACACGCAAACAAACACACACAAACTGGGGCCGCGTGAACCAAGGCCACACGACAGGGTAGGAAGGCGGTGGGGACGGTCGCGTAGCCGCGATCTGCAAACGGGGAGATCCGCTTTCTAATATATGCAATTGTTCGGCAGAAAGAGCTCTTCTTTTCCCATGGAAAAGAATGGCAAGATCAACATGCGCATCTCCAGGACACTGTAGTGTCCTTTTTGAGCTGTTTGAGTGCATTTTATTGCTTAGCGCATTGTTTCTATCGGGCGAAGCGGCTCGGCATCTCCGCCATCCACGCTATTCCTTCTGGAACCGGCAAGAACTGGCCCTACATCACCAGCAGCGCGTTTCTTCTTAATGTCAAGTGGGATCTTCAGCATGCCAAATACCAAGATCTTGGATATTCTGTCGGAAGCTCATACACACTGGTGATATTGTTTTGATTCTTGATCTTCCTTTGTTGTGGGCATACATGTGACCACTAGCTTTGACGGACCGAAAACATGACGGACCGCCTTCTCTTTCATGCGAGTAACAAGGAGAGGACCTCTTGATCATCGGAAACAGGTGTTCTTGCTACGGAATGTACGCTTTGTCATGATACGATGAGTTTGAACCATGTCAAACTCTCGGCCAGGAATCTCCGACGAGTCCAGTGTGTAATCTACAGCGACCTGCACCAAATGCCCTGTACCGCACTATTTGTAAGTGCTTTTTAGTCTAACAGACCGCGAGAGACGTTCTAATTGGTTATTTTTGTGTTCGAAACAATGTTTATTTAATTTTTTTTGTTAAAATATGGCTGTCTTCTTGGTAAGAGATGTGTTCTTTAGTAAATTCATCCCAGTTTGTGCAAAGCCGAATACCACAGAAACGTTGAGTATTCATTATTTACCAATATTCGATTTGTTTGGTGGAAGTTTAGTTTAAGTTATGTCACCGCGGTATGTGAGTGTCTTTGCCAGTAATTGTCTTTGCTCCACGACTTTTTTATGTGCGTAATTTATTTTAAATTCTGAGTTGTCATGTTGCGTTCAACTGCCATGTTCCTTTAGTATAACAGGTTATTTATTGGACTTTAAATTTAGTAGTACATTTGAAACTGGTGAGGTGTAAAAGGCGGCTAGGTGTTTGGTTTATAACTTGTAAATAATATGGAGGCAATATGGGCAATATTTTTAACTACACATGTCTTTTCCGCAAATGCTAAAAGTCTTAGACAGGTTTTTTTCTCAAATCATCGTAGAAGTTATTGGTTGAACGTAAATGGCGACATTGCAATTAACAGGACTTAAGGCTAGATGACAGGTTCAGTAACACTATGATTTTGCAAGTGTAGCGCTGACCAATTGATGGATTAACCGGCAGTTTGATACTTTAGACCCATGTTATGGATAAAAAAAAACAGGGCGCGAGATGGCCAAAAACAAAAACACGCGTTTCGTGTAAGTCTCGTCAAATCCAGAGGCGCTGGAGAAATGTACTGTAGCAGGATCTTCTAGCTGGAGAAAACCAGACTTCTGCGTTAAATCCTTATTTCGAACTCTTTTTTTTTCACGTTCCGCCCATTGCAAAGCATGCGGGAAGCGCCTCAGCAAGCATCTCGTATCGCTGCGTCGCAGTGTTCTTCCACAGCACAAAGGCTGTCTGCTTTCATCGCCGTCACCATGGCAACGATCGCCGAATGACCTTTTCAGATGGCACGTGTATCACTGGGAAGCGTGTTAACCCACCCTGCCCGCATTCACGACACTTCGCGTGCGACAGTCTGCGGCTGCTCATTACAAAACTATTACACTTTCGCTAGCAGACGGCATTCAGAAAATCGGCGTTCGTTGCCATGGCGATGGCGATGAAAGCAAGCGGCCTTTATGCTGCGGAACAACACTGCGGCGCAGCGATACGAGGTGCGTACTGAGGCCCTTCCCGCATGCTCTTCAATGGGCAGAACGCGAACAAAAAGAGTTCTATATCAAGCCCAATGCAGAGGGCTGGTTTTCTCCAGCGCCTCATAATTTGACAAGCCTTACACGGGAAGCATTTGTTTAGACCGGAGTATGTGGAGATAGTGTTTTTTGCAACAACATTGGTCTAGACTCTAAAGTATGAATGTGCCGATTAACCTTCCTACTATATGAATAATTTCTTTAATCACTATCTATGTCTTAATCTAGATCAGTTGAGTTCTGACTTAGGACAAGTCAGGTGAACAAAACAACAGTAAACGCCAGGGCCGGCTTGCTGTAAACAGCGTCTTAGCTGAGACTAGGGGGAGGGGGGAACGCGCAGTAAACGCCAGGGCCGGCTTGCTATAACCAGCGTCTTAGCTGAGACTAGCGGGGAGGGGCGGAACGCACAGTCAAAGCCAACGCACGTCCTAAGCGGGACTAAAGCTGCTTCTCAAGACGCTCGCGCGCCCCAGCCTTTGCAGTGATTTGTTCTCAACCAGCCTCAGCTGAGACGCTTTTCTAGGAAGCCGGCCCTGGCTTGCTCTTCTAGCTGGCAACGTCTTAGCTTAGACTGTGTAAAAGAAAGCCTGCCAAGCCTGGGGCCCGCGAGCGCTTGAGACTTGGCTTCACGTGCCACTGCGCTCGTGCGCTGGCTTCTGCAGTTGCTTTTCTTCCCAGTATCAGCTAAGACGCTGATTTTGGCGAGCCGGCCCAGGTGTCTGACCTCCACATCTGTTTATTTTAGATGGCAGTACTGTTGTCTCCTAGAATACTCAAGTTTCTTATATACAAAATAACGAAATAAACATTTCGCTGGAAAAGACCGTTTCCTAAGCTCTGGTTTTATTGATGGAGCGCTTTTATGAAAAAGTAAATATAAAAATGTCGGTAAGCATTTTTGATATTTTATATTCGGAGGGCAACTAAACCGATTAATCGATTAGTTAATGAAAGGGCGACGAATAATAAAGTTATATTTTATTTTTATGTTCAATATTGACAAGCGTAAGAGAGAACCGACAGTGACTGAAGCTAAAAGGTAAATGAATATTTCAAATGATGACAGTTGTATGAGGTGGCCTAGAAGAAGCTGGCAGAGATCGACCGCTGAAACCCTTAATTCATTCGAATTCAGGCCCACGCTTCTGTCTCTTTCAGAACCCTGTCCCCAGCGCACTGCGTGGAGTTTCATTAAGTTCCTCCCCGGTTAACAATTTGCAGTAATGAATACTGGCACACATTTGTTTATGTTTTTTTCAATAAAAATTATTAATCAAATGAATTGACGGCACAATTTGCATTGTACACTTTTATATTTACCTGCAGGTAATGTTGACTTATGATTTTCCACAGTGAATGTAGCTTGTTCACTGCAGCTTTCTTTTCAGATGTATTTGTAATGTTCAGTAACATGCCCGCTAAAATGGCTGCCGAATATAGTACAGTACGCGGTTAAAATTGGATGCCGAAAGTGAAATATCCAGACTCCAGAGAATAAGGCTGGGAGCCAACATTGACTAAGCCAACGATTAAACTTGGATGCCAATATTGATTGTAAGACCCACAACGATCGGTGGTCCAATGATGGCTTAGATATTCGGTTAATTGTAGCCCAACGTTGGCTTAAATGTTGGTAAAAAGGCGGTCCAACAATGGCTTTAATGATGGCCCAATGTTTGTTTAAATATAGGTTGAATCATGCTCGAATATAGGCATTAGTGAATGGCCCAACATTGGATGGGGTAGCGCCTTCGAGAAAACCTGCTTTAGCCCAATATTGGAGCCAATTTTTTCCACTGGGGGACCGATGTTAGTCCAACAATGGTGTGCTGCTTGGGGAGAGTCCGCACAGTCCTATGAAAAAGGCTTCCACCCGGCAAGAGCCTCTTTCTATCACATCGGTCCGAAGCGAATATCCTTCGAAGGTGAGTACTTATTTGGAGGAACAAGTTTTCCAAGCAAGTCCACGACCGTTTCATGTAATGGAGCTGGTCACAGAGTATTCGAGATTGCGCAGGAAGTATCGGATGTACATATAAAAGAAAACTCCACAGACCTCACAGCCTGTGCGACTGGCCAAGTTGCGAACTTATGGTGCAAAAGCGGGAATTCCCACCTCGCAAACGTCCGCCCACTGATGCCTTCGGAGTCTGTTCTTCCGGGCGTCGACGGTTTCGGGCGCAGCCATCAGACTCGATCGCCACCTGCGGTCCGAGTACCGTTGTCTTCGAAGAGCCAACCTTTTCTCGGCGTCGGCGGTTTCGTGCAAACGGCGTCGTCAATGCGCCTCGGTTTTACGTCGTCGCGTATGGCCACGGCCGTTCGATCCCCTGCTCTCCCGCTCCAGCGGCCCGCCGTTGGAACCGCGCCAGAACACTCTTTCTTTCATATAAGGAGCAAAGAGGAGGTAACAAAAATACAAAAGAGACAAAAAAACGCCGGCGGAAACCGCGTAGTGGTTTCGAGAAACCAGTCCCGCACAGTCCAGTCCAAACCACTGCCGTCAAAACCAAAGATGGCTTCATGCACCAGGGTAATAAAGGTTCACCCATTTATACCGTTACTAACAAACGAATTGGTTTTAAAGCATGAAATCTTTTTTAAAGCTAGCCCCAATCCGAAGATCTTCCTCCGTCTGTCCGTTCATTTCCCACTAAGTTTAGCGAGAAAACTGATTTCACGTGATCTATACACCAATTTCGCTTCCCGCTCAATTTAGAGGGAAATTTTGTCAAGTGACCTGACGACACGGGATATCGACCAATTCAGTTTCGCCGCTAATGATAGCGGAAAATTCACGTCACATTATCTATTCACCAATCGCAGTTTCGCCGCTAAATTAGGCGGGAAAATAGATTTCACGTGACCAACTCACCAATTCAGTTTCCCCTGTATATTGGCGGGGAATTTCATGTCACGTAGCCTGACGTCAACTTGATTATACACAAATATAGTTGCGCCACTAAATTCAGCGGGATATCGAAAATTTACAGTCCTATACCTGATTTCATTCATTATGATGACTTTAAATGTAAAGATTGCTGCTAACTTTCTTTCTTTTTTAGTTAGAGCGTAGTTTTAGTTTAGAGACAGCTCTAAATTTAGCGCTATCGGGCGCCTAAATTGGCTACGCTAATTTATAACTTCCCGATGTCTGGATGTAAAGGGTTTTGGTGCATTTGTAGTTGGAATAACAAGCGCGACCAGTTGGCGCCTTCTCCAAACAACGGCAACGCCAGAAGATCCGAAGCTAAAGCGCTGAATGCTCGACCGCTTAGACTGGATCGAGCCTCGCCCTCACTTGGACACTCCTCGGAAGCCGGCAAGGTAACAAGCGGCCCGCTCGGACCCAGCTGCCAGCGACCAACTTGTTGCCAGCGATGAAGCAGGCACATCGGCTCTGCCCTTCGGATCTTCAAAGCGCCTTAGCGCGAACCGTTGAGATCTCCTTATAAACACCATTACAACGCGAAACTGCCCCAGTCCAACTGAAAGCTTTATACTTTGTTTTATACTGATTGCACAACACTGTCCAAAGTGCCGATGCGTGCGTCCGAACTGGTGTTGCGATTTATGTCCATGTGTTCCTACGCAAATGAGACTATAAATGAAGGCAAGCACAGGATTTTGTAACTTTTAGAGCGTTGTAGACTCAGAACAAAACGGAGTGTGAAATGGCTTTGTGTGTACACGCTTGTGCTATGGCTGTAAAATAAAAAAAAACACTTGCCGTTGTAATGCTTTTTTTTTTTTTTACATTGCAACACATGAAAGGGCGTCTGGGGCCACGAGATATTGATATAGACTGCTCCACAGCGTTGTTTTGTTTCTCGCGTTTCATATGACATCGCCCCGTGCAGAGCATGTTGCAGACATCGGGTGCTATATAGGTACCACAAATGAGCTGTATCTCCCTGAACAGAGCATTGAGGCAGCCTAGATTACAGAGGTAAACTTTCTAGTGATGCTCAAAGTAGCACGTGTGCTATTTTCTCAGAACATTTGTTTTTACAATAATAATCTTCGTCAGATTATTATCTCCTTGAACATAACGACATGCCGCTGAAGAGACTGACCAGCAACAATTCGTCCCAATATGACACCCAAAAACCAACTGACCGCGGGACCGTGCGACACAGGTATTGTGCGGATTTGCGGTGTTCGGGATACTTAATACAGAGATTCTAACATGGCACGCCGTCCCTAGCGTCGTGTTTTGCTGCTACTTTCATGAATCCCGATGCATCAGAGGTATAGAATTCTGAAGAAACCAGTTGGACGTGCGTCCCACGGACACTATACAACTTTCCAAGAAACACTCGACCCCAGGGGCAGCAAACCGTTTTCGAGCCCAGTCACTGGGTTTGAGGCTAGACTCTCACCGGCGTCCCTGCTAACCCTAACCGAGTGGAGCTGTGATTTCGATAGGCGCAGCCTCCGTAGGCGCAGTTTCAAACACTGCTGGCGGATAAATTCTCGTATTTTCCCGCTGTATATTGTGTTTCATGGTGCACGTATTTTCCCGAGGTCATTGAGAAAACATTGTACCACATTTGAAAGAAGAAAAAAAAAGCAATAAAAACCTATAAACTATTTTGGTTGGGTACGCACGCGACAGAACGAATGCGACTTGAATGTATAGTTCTAGTTTTTGTGTGTGTTTTTTACGATAAGTTTTGACGGCTCCGCGCGATTCGCCGCATGACAAACGACAAAGCGCTTAGCTGTCAAAAATAAATTACAACAGAAGAGAGCCGAAAGGCATGCATTTTTGACGCTCACAAATAACGTGTTTACCGATGGACAGGACACGGACATACAATTTAGAAAGTGTTAACATTCGAACAATATATTGTACGTACCACACGATGCAGCGTTATCCGAAAAGAATTTATTTGAGAAAGATCTCAAATAACACAGTCACAGTCGACGACAGTCACATCTTGACGATCGGACGTGAATCCAAGATGACTTCGTATTGGGGCACGTTTCGTGGAGAGCTGCTTTTTTTCACAACAGCACAAAGTCAAAGGAACGAACGCGACTGACCCGTTTCCCACCCCAACCCGGACAACTATTTTTGGAGTTGACTGAGGATTCTACGCGGATTATCTCTGGGAGGGGGGGGGAACAATGTTCGCAAAATCGCGTCGAGGGTCGTTCGACGTCCTCCACTTCCTTCGTTTCCCGTGAATGTCAAGCAGAAAAGCTTGAATGGCAGGCACTTACCAGCCTTATTTCTCACAATGGAAGATAACACAGAAAGGGTACACAGCACGCATAAAAAAATGAAGTGGAAACTTTCAAGAGGGGCGAGAAAACGTCAAATGCAAAACAGCAAAAAAACAGGTAGAGAACCGCGTTGAGCGGGTCTTCACAGCAGGGTGTCGAACCGAAATTTTTATCGGTTCGGTTCCGGTTCGGGTTCACGGCTTTCGGTTCAGCTCCGGTTCAGTTCCGGGGAGCAAAAAATAACGGTTCGAACCGGTTTGAACCGGTTCGAACCGGTTTGAACCGAAAAACTGAGAATGTATTTTCCGCGTTTCTTTTGCAATAGGCACTATTTCAACAGTGAAACGAGTATCCATATAGCTTTTTTATCATTCGTAGAATCCACCTTTGTTTTCAGGTACCGAAAATAAATTGCGTTATTTAATTTCGATGACACAGTAAAAGAAAGCTAGATTAACATATATGACTCAACATCTGTTTTTTTCCTAGGTCGCATATATTTTATCTAAATCTAAAGGTTATCAGTTTGGTAGGTCGCCTAAAATACCCGTTAATGCTACAACTTAGCGTCGCAGTATTAAAAGTTGAATCCTGCTGTGCTCTTAAACCTAGGAATTAATCACAGTGCATAAAATCAAGAAATGGGCACGTCCTCACCATATATATCCTAGAATATAGTTTACAAAATACGTTTTACAATATATATGATGACGACGCAACTGAGCTAAAAGCAATAATATTTTCAGAATGCCAGGAAAGGTTTAGGACAAACCCTTTCAGTCTACCTTTTATAAAAACACTGAGCGGCAATCACAACGCTCGCTTTCCTGACCAATATTGTTTACACTCGGCACCGTGATGCAGGCGAATAATCATGTATAAAAGACTGACCTTCGTACTCAGATCGGATCTGGCCTAAAATAGCGCGTACCGAAGTGAACATTTTCGACATAGTTTGGCGTTTGGGGTTTGTTCTTGTCAAGATGCCGGTCAATTCAATTTGCAAATAAACATCACCCTTGCTATTTTTATATTTTTTTGTTAAATATAACAAAGTAGTATTCCATACTCTGCTCGACATTACAGCTACTTAATTGGTCACTTTCTCAGGGTCTGCGTGCGCAATCGTCATAGTTCCTTCCGCCACGCGCAACTGTGTACTTTGCTTTCGTCCAGCCCACAGACACATAAAATTCTTGTTCATCACATAAAAGGAGCAAGAGACTTCTATATGTTTGAGAAGTTGAATATGCGTCAGGAACACATATGTTATTTAAATAAGCTTCAAAATAAAACTATTTGTTTAAGGTTTTCCCAAATCACTTATAGACGTGCCTGTCGAGGATAAAAACGCCGGAAATGATTTGCAGAGCATATTTCAGATAATTTGGGGGTGCATTTAGTTATGATGTATATCTTTAGGATGATCGGCCCTTTATTTACGTTCTCATTTTTTCAGGCAGCAATAAAATAATTTTTTTTTATTGTCATCAATAAATTTGACTGTATGAAGTTCGCATAACCGCTTGAGACCGACACGGGAGGATGATACTCGAGAATACGCCATCTGTTGAGTCTGCGGAACGCGCTTTTTTGTTCGCTGTTCGGCAGTGTGAAACACCGGGTCGCGGGCTACGCCAAAAAGCACTGTGTGCTCACATTATAGATCTGAAGGCAAATACACGAAATGTGCAAAAAGAGATAATAATAGGTATTCTTCTAAATAATCCTACACATGACACCTTACTCCAAAAATTAATGTATAGAAATGCAGGTTATAAACGTAAACATGTTTGACGGAACTCCGTCTGGTTGGGTAAAAATTTGAGAAGTACAGACCTTTACCAACAAAGTCCCAAACATTTAGGAGCCCGACATTTCAATAGGTCGAGCTAAATAGGTCGATAGCCACTTAACCACCGGCGTATGTCAACGGACTAGGGCACTTGAAGAACCAAGAAGTCCGAGGACACCTAAGCACTTCTTATGAGTTGTGAAGGCGAAATCATGAATGTCGTTATTCTGCTCGCTTAGTTTATCTGCGGCGTAGGGGCGTGGACGGCCCCGTTTCGTTGGCCGTCGGCCGACCGCGGGCTCTCGTGAAGGGGCCTCGCCGCGCTGAGCTCGGCCGTGCAACCTCTTCGGAGTTTGCCCGAGCGGGCTGTGCAGCCACGCTCGCACTGCCGCACCTCTTACCGGCGGCCGGGCCGCTGCGTGCGCTGCGTCGCCATGGAGAGGGCTTCTCTGGTGGCGTTTTTTGGAACTACGCCGCACGAGAGCCAATGGGAGCCTCGATCCTTGATGACACGCGCTAGCCAATGGGAGCCTATCCATCAAAGTTCTGCTACACGCGACATTGGGACGGGGGAAGGCGCCGTTTGGCGTGACTTCAAAGCTGATGACGTCGGTTCGCTCCATGGGACAGTTAATGCTTCCGCATTAAAAGTGAAGGAAGCAAACGACACACCGTAGATGGAAAAGAAGCTGCAGCTCTCCACGTGCAAATAGTCGCCCCTGATGAAAATACCGAACCGGTTTTGAAACGTCGGACTCCTAACTGTTCAGGACCTGGTTAGTTATCGTCCGTCTTTCTCAAATAGAGATGCGAGCAATGATGTTCCTAATTATACATAAATATTGCGAAGAACAGACAATATATTTCTAATTTAAATCACATTTGGACATCGGATTGCACGAGCTCGAAACTTCGCAGAATACTTTCTCGGGAGGCTAAAGTTATATTCGGTGTAACGTGCACTTGTTTTGGGGCCTCATTTTACAACTCTGTGCTTTATCAGTCATGCGCGCTCTAACATTTTATTAGGCTGCCGCATATCATCGCGAGACTGCTATATATACTGCACAACTTTACAATTTGGACATCCCCTTCTGCCATACTTTGTTTCAGATTAAAGGGACATTGCAAAGCGACGAAGAAAACCAAATGCTGCTTCGAAATGCGTTCCTATCAGTGCCATACGCGATCGTTCAGTGACGACATTGGTCTAGAGTCTTAGACTCTAGAGCGTCAGGTAATGACGACATAGAATTCTAGAGGAAGGACTGGCTGAATAGGCGCAAGTGACCTTTTCTGATCTCTTCAAGCACGTGACTCTCACTCAAAATTTTGCTTGGAACACCCATAAATTGGTGGGGCGTTCACATCTTCATAACTGGATGTTAATTTCCAACATTTAGGAAGATCGCGCATGGTTGTTGCATGCTCTTGTCGTTTGGGTTCTCTATTGGTTCAGTCCAAGGACGTCATCAACAAAAGAAAATGTGCTCAAAATTCTGAACTTATTTCAACTCTTATGTTCAAAGCACGTCAGATTTGTTTCTTTATTTTATGCTTAATGTGTTGCTAGAATCACACTCACTAGTTCAAGCGAACGCGATGCAAATTAAAAAAAAAATTGGCCAGAAACGTTTTTAGGGTTTCTTCAAGTCCAGACGCAGCCGATGCTACAAGCGCGAGCATGTGGTCCTGACCAGTGCTTGCACTGCAGGAGCGCGCGTGCTTGGCAAGAACGCTGAAAGCCCGGAGCTCGCTCTTTTAGCTTCTGCTACGCTCACACTTAAAGTGAAACCGAGTATTGTGTTGAGAACAGCACATTCACATTTAACCAGAAAACTGAACTGTTTAACATGGTTTGCACGTGACATAATCGCACTATATGCTAGTGGTAAAAAAATTATTTTTGCAGTGAAAATCAAATTCCGTGGTGCTCAATGCACGCTGCAGAAGGTTCGCGCTCAGTGCAACTCATGTATTCTTTCTTGGTGCAGCGTCGTGAGGAACGGCGCGAGCGTCTGGCACCACGAAAACGCGCTTTCTGGCAGGAGTGATTTTGCAAACGAAGTAGCTTTGCGGGATCACGCTCTCTGGTCTGCGGCCAAGATGCGGAGCAGAGGAACCTTTAAAACACAATGTGTTTTTAACCCCCCCCCCTCTTTTCATTTTACGATGCTCCTCCAGAGAATACTTTTTATTTCTGAGGGACTCCCTCCTCCGTTTGGGGGTGCCAATTCGACAATTATATTTGTGTCATTTGTTAACAGTAATCCTCCATTTATTTTATTTTGCACCCAAAAACTGTGAAGTTTAAACGAAACCGCGAGAATTTGAGCGGCTTCCTCTAAGGCCACTAGAATCTTTCGTTCAGGTGTCCCTGCCGTACACACTTGTAGTTCTATTTATCGTCAGATTAATAAGCCACATTTAGTCCTTTCAATCCTTCTATTCTCGGGGACAACTTTCATGAGACAGTTCAGCAACAACGAAAACATGTTTGGCTGCCTCAATGATGTGTATATGTCAAAGGGTTCATGCAACAATTTTTGTACTTCCAGTAAATACCACTAGGAGCTAATCCCTGACGTTGATAGCTTGCAAAAACACCCATTAGTTTTTCTCTCCGCTCAATGGCAGACGCAGAAAAAATGAAGGAAAGAAATAGCTTCCCCTCCTCAACTCGCTATTAAAACGAGCGGCTAAGGGATCTGACACTAATTGTATACCGCCAGTGTTAGAGTTCGGCTATTCTCATCTTTGGTTGAACACGAGCCAACACGAATGTTTGGCGATGCTGATTGTCAAGAACCCGAGCACTCGACTCGGGCTCATGACAATCTTGTACGTCACGATGACACGTGACTCGCGGTGAGAAGTCGTGATGGCATGTGACGTCACGGTGTAAACAACGCAATTGCATCAGCGCTCCGTCTGTGTATTTGCTTCAGAGTGAGATGGTATTTCTGGAAGAATGGCTCTGATTGTGGCGATTGAATGCGATGTTGTTTGGGCAATGTGTATATATATAGGTGACAATGGTGTTAATAAAAAAAACTAGTTGAGAGTGAAGCGCCTGTCCTGTCGTCCGTGTTTCTTGATTGTCCCCGTTTGTTCGCGCTTTTTCAACCTTTTATTCAATGCTATTACATCTATAGTCCGTTGCAACTCAAGAAGGTAGGGCGAGGGAAAGGAAGGCCCGGGAGGAAGAAGCAGACGGAACGCTGGAGAAGAAAGAGGGAAACCTCCTCCTCTCTCCAGCGTTCCGCCTGCTTCCTCCTCTCCGGCCTTCCTTTCCTTCGCCCTACCTTCTTGAGTTGCTACGGACTATAATGACGTACTCAATTTAAGTCTACTTGACGCGGTGAGTCACGTGACTACGTCACAAGGCCACGTGACGTGACATTATTTGACATCATATCTTGACACCATGACGTCACGTGACCACGTGACATATGATTAATCGTAGTGCCAATACAAAAGCGCCACGAAAAGCCAAAATTATTCATACATTTCAATTGAGTATATGACAATTTGATCACTATATAGAAATGCCAGCTGCCAATTTTTACTTCTCGAACACTCATTTTGTAATAAAAAAGATTACCGTGAACCGTTTTGAACCGGTTACCGTTATATTTTTCCGGTTCAGTTCCGGTTCAGTTCCAAGATGGCGGCGAAGATTTCGGTTCGGTTCAGTTCCGGTTCGGCTAAAAATAACGGTTCAGTTCCGGTTTTCGGTTCGGTTCGGTTCCGGTTCGACACTCTGCTTCACAGTCCCAGAGAGTGGCAGAAAATTTCTAGCTGATAGAGGGCGCGAGAGTCGCACTAGCCGCATCAGCATCAGCAACATGGCGGCGGCCTAGAAGCGTTTTTGGAAAGGTGTATACAGGACACAAAGCCTCAGCCGGCCTTCTTCTGACGTCATTCGTGATAGTGACACTCTCGGAGCCAGCGTCCGTAGCGCGCGTTGCTCGTTCAAAATCTGATGGCAGCGTCTCTGGGCGCATGCTTGCGCTTGTCGACATCTTCATGACGCACCCAGCTATCACCGCTCTGACGCCAAAATACACGAGCATTCCGCCATGCCGTGTACGTCGTTCAGCTCCACCGTCTTTGAAATACGTGGGGGGCTTGAGTCCACTAGAAATGACATCAGGCGTAGTTCTTGTTTTCGAGCTGGTATCGGTTCGAGGCACCGTACGCGGCCAGGGAACGTTCTCGGTTACACGGGCGCGAACTAAAGGCTGCTGTGCGGTCCCTCTGACGACCTCTGAACTAACAAGCACTCGGGACTTGTCTCTTAGTTTGTGTTAGCTGTCGTTTCTGGTTACACGCAGAGTACAAAATAAAAAACAAGATTATATGAATAGTGATTTAAATTATTATATTTAGACTGATATAAATGACGATGGGTTTGGGTTATCATTCAAATCATAACTTCGCAAAAAACAGCATTGATATATGTTTGTATTAACTGCCTTCCTCCATTTTGCTCGCTCCGCAAGTATTTATTTTTTAATAAAATCATAAAAATCTTAGGGAAGAAAGATGTGCTGCGCGCCCACGAATCTGGAGGAAGCCCTTAAAGTGACCCTAAAAATCGGCTTTGTAACGTATCGCGCTACAATTTACCACAAAGCTGCCCGATGGTTGTGAAAAAAATCTAATCCAAATTTCAAAGAACAAACTGACCTGAATTAAAAGTAAAAAAAAAAAAAAGCTAACTGATTTTTTTTTACCTTCTTTGCCTGTCTGTTATCCAGACAAACTCTGAGTACCGCAACAACCACCAGATGGCGGCTGCGGCCGCGGAGTAAGCTAGAGCCTCTATAACGGTTTGCCAATGCTCGACTGGGGTCCCGTTTCTTTATGAGAAGCGTTTGCAATACAAACTCCGAAGTGATGAAGAACACATTGATCATTTGCAAGCACCTCCGCTTTTCCGTCCGCTTCCTAAGCTTCTTCAAGCGCCAACCTAGCGAAAGCTCACTTGCGAACAATCTCCACAGTAGGCGTCTGCATTTCAATAGCCGATTTTCCCCATGTTTCAGATGAACCCTCTCTTCAAACTAGGCTCTTTGGCTTCCGCTTACCGCCCTTTCGTTCCAAAGCCAGACAACATGCAGCTGAAATTGCTTAAGTTGATGTTTTATTGGTCACGAAAACAAAATTAGGCACTGACCATTTTAGCACCAAAAAAGCGCTCACCTTTTATGATTCAAAAACATCTTCTGCTTCCGGCGCGTCTGCGAGAAAAGTTGACGTAGAGAGCCTAGATAGAAGAATGTGTCCATCTCAACCCATGGGGACCTTTCGCAATTAATGGTAGACGCCTCTTGCGGACGCCTTCTAACCTCTTTATAAAACCGAAATTATATGATGAATCCTTGCAACCTTGCTCTCTCGTCTCACTGATTTATCTTTCTTTCTTTTTTGAACCGCAGTTCTTGGACAGTCGAGCTACCGGGCGTTCTGCCACTTTGAAGTGAATGGCAGCCATAACAAAAAAAAAATAGCCCATCTATGGACAGCTGTAATTCATTATGTGGTAAAATTAATATACTATTGTCTTTAAAGCCAGGTGTGGTGTGAGCACAGCAGGCTCAATCAGAAAAAACAACACAAACAAGATTGGAAGTTTGAGACACGCAACTGATGCTACCATGTGCCATAAAGCCCTTTGATCTGCAGGAAGTTTTAAATACAAATCGAAATGTTAATGTATGATGCAGAGAGTTCAGTCGCCCGAGCACATTGGGCACATCTCAGTCAATCACAGCTATAGGCGCTATCAGGCGTGGGCGCGGCCATAACCGGCCTTCAGTTTTTACTGCCTCTTATTTCATTCGCTTCACTTCATCATTACAGCAGCAGGACGGTTTATTGCCACTTTCGGTGCTCCTGCGTCTTTCTATCCAGCATAGGCATTTGTGGAGGCTCGTAAACGCCTGCCTCAAAATTTCAAACAAAGCGATGCTTTGTTTTGAAATTCTGTGAACGAACTAAGTGCGGTGGTTTGAAAAAAGACGGAAAAGGGAAGGGAAAAAGAAAAACAAAAAAAGTCAAGACGAGATGTACCCTGGCTAAAAGTTCCAGTGACGAGTGCCGTTCCGGAAGACGTGTGGAAGAAGTGCTATATAAACGACTGTTCAAATAAAATTCAGTTGCTGCGTTTGAGACGTTTTGTGTGTTGTCCCCTTTTCGTACGTCGTCTCCGGTTTTCAAAACTGTGCCTCAGGGGGTCGGCATCTCGATAGGACAGGAGAATGTCTGCAATGGCGGCTCTAATCTGGCGCGGATTTAAAGCTCCTACAAGCTGCAACTCAAAACATTTCAGCCGTTTTGAAATGCTCGAACAAAACTAAAGCATCCGACCGAACTAGAAATGGAACCAAATTGAAGCGTTCTGGCCCAACTGGAGATTCAGCAAAATTGGGTATTTAGCCTAATCGAAGTGTTCTGGCCGAATTGGAGTTTTAGTCATATTGAGCGGTCAGTCAAATGTAAACCTCGGCCGAATTCGGATGACACCACCAGGCACTCGGGAAAGTGCTATCGAACAAGCCCTGCTTCCCTTTCTGGTCACTCTACAGTTTCCCGTTACGATGGGCCGAAGCGGACGCTTCGAGCCATCCCACTCAATTCAGTGTTGTAAACATATCACAAGGCTAAGCTTCGCTGTTCCCTTCCCAAGAGTCATGCGTAACACAAACACGGTTTTGAATTGGCTCCAATGGCTCGTAGAGTTCGATATGGTCCTTTGTTATATGAAATTGAGTATAGTGGTATAATTATTGCAAGTTATCGGAGCAATAAACACCTCGAGTGATCCTCCATGTCTTTATGTCCATGCGCTTACTTTTCATATTTGGGAGAGTGGATACAGCAGAGATTCGATCCCGCCATAGCAGTTGACATTATCTTCACAATTCAAACCAAAACAACGCCAGTCATCTCCATGGCAAACTGGCTGCTAAAATTAAACTTGCACAATGAAGCGCGTATGTACAGGGTGTCACAAAAGAAAATTTACACGGTCTTTTTTACCGCAAAAATAAACTAGGCATCGCCGAACGCTCATTCTCCGCCCAAAGGTAGCGCTAGAGGTCACAACCAGATGCCAAAGTTTCAGCCCGATCCGATAACTTATTCAAAAGGTATAAGTGATTTTCTGAAAATTTCAATGGGAAAATGGCGGCCGACGGAGTTTTCAAACACATGGGGCTCTATGGCACCAGAAACCGAAAACGGGCAAAAATGAGCTCCATTTTCCCATTGAAATTTTCAGAAAATCACTTATAACTTTTGATTAAGTTATCGGATCGGGCTGAAACTTTGGCATCTGGTTGTGACCTCTAGCTCTACCTTTGGGCGGAGAATGAGCGTTCGGCGATGCCTAGTTTATTTTTGCGGTAGAAAAGACCGTGTAAATTTTCTTTTGTGACACCCTGTACATACAGCCACTTTTACGTTTACGTTTTGTGCATATCTGCTTATGCATGATTGTCCAATTGAAAAGAATGGACCTCTGCAGTGAATTCTCCTAAGCAAGCTACACTACCGAAGGAAACGTCGCAGGCTTGTAATTAGTCAGTGATCTGCAGACCTATATCAAACGGTACTCGTTTGTTTATAACGAAGAATTTACCGCAATACCCGAATACCCTCTTCAAGGGGTACCGAATCAACCGCGTACCGTTATCAAGTGGGTGCCCGAATAAAATGGGCGCCGGTATCAAACGGTTACCCATATCAAAACGGGCTCCGGTATCGAACAGCCACCTGTATCAAGCGGGTACACCCGTGTCCCAAAATACCATATAACCTGAAGAGGTGGACCCCCTACAACTCGTTCAAATTTCAAACGTTTTTTTTGGTAGGAACTGCATTGATGACTCATTTTCGCAAGAGAATTGGCTTTGTCACACAGTGATAAAAACATGCGTGTCTCAATCAAATAACCAACGATGTTTCACTAAATTTTTAAGATAACAAGTTTGTTACACCTGGCACACTACTGACCTCGCTTTTTAGTTAAACTAGCACTCCTTCAAATCTTGCTGCCCTTTACTGTGTATCTCCACTGCCAGTCATATCCGCCTTCTCTAGTGTGAGCGAGTAAAATTATCATAACCCAATACGTACATACCTTGTAAAGATCGATGATCTTGTCGAGACTTTCAACGAGATTCTGACCATATGTGCCGTACTTGAAGTTTAGTATCCCAAATCCGCGCACACATATTGTTGTAGAGATACGTGGCAGTGCTTCGAAAGTCCGGATGCATTATGACGTCTTTCAGATGAAGTAGGTGCCGAGGATTCTGTGGATTTTGTGGCCCAATGGTGAACAAGAGTTTGCTTGTTGGAGTCATGCTTCTTAGGAAGTCATAATTCAGCACTGCAAAAAAACAGCATAATAAAGAAACCCTGAAAATAAGTAATGGGACATTTATGTTTCTAGCTAGCCCTTCAGTAGGATATGTGCAAAAGCTCATACTCTTGCCAAGAGTATCTTCAAAGGAGTGATCAGAGGCAGCGCAATTATCACTAGGTGAAGAAATAATGAAAAAGCTTTAGAATAAGTAGCGCTAATATGGTGCGTCGCAGGAACCTCCAACAGGTGTGTTTATTATGTAATGCCTACCAAAATGTCCACAAAGTGGTAGCAAAACACCTGGAGTAACTTGCTGGCAATGGATGGATGAGACTGAACTCTTGGAATCGGGTGCCGCCTTACGTTACCTAGCCAGTAGGTTTTTGCTTTTTTGTAGCGTTTATTTAACATAAATTTATAAATCTAAATATTTATTCTTAAAAGCTACAATCCACGGGACGGAGGCGCCTCTATGCAACCGGGTGCAAAGAAGGGAATAAAAAAATATTCATTCTTCCCTCGACTTGTGCCACCAGTCAGATAATCTCTTTTGGTTATCTCCAGCTTCCCCGTGTCTATTTTACTCTTACCATTCCTGAATTCCAGAGCGTTTGTTAAATTAGTCACCTCTACAGCTGATACAAGGTGATGCCCCTTACAGTAAAGTATTAAGTGCACAGCAGTCTCCTCTTCCTATCCACAACCTCCACACACCGTATCTTATCCGCAACACTTCCGACCTCACCTCAAACAACTAAAAGCTGCCCCTAAAATTGTCGAAGATGGGAACTTTAGTGATGTCTTTCTTAATGCTACGCGATGACGATAATGATGGTGGGTTCAGGAGGCGCCGGCGAAAAATTCGAAGCTCCACGACCGTCTCTGCCGTGGCGGCGTCCAGACCCACGGCTACAGTTGCGTGCGTACACCGTTCAGCAGTGAACTGAGCTACACCAAAGCAAATAATTCGCGTGTCCACTGCCGTCTCTCTGCTACCGGTAGGGTCAGGGGCAGTACCCTTACGCAGTAATCACCTTACCATACGAAAAAGAAGGGAAGAGAAATTGAGACGCGTTAAGCATACAGGTCGATAACGCGCTATTTGCACCATAGTCACAAGATTAATATAAAGCAGTGCTACAATGAATGAAATCATTAAATAAGCAATGAGTGTGCAGGTGAGCTGGGAATACCGTATTTTCCGGTATTCCCAGCCGCACCCGGTGCATAAACCACAGGGGCAAATTTGGGGTCTTCAAATAGAAGTTTTTTGCTTAGATAGTCCGCACTCGGTGCATAGTCCGCACACCGTGCATAGTCCGCACGCCGTGCATAGTCCGCACTCAGTGCCAAGTCCAAACGTAAAAATGATCATATACAGCACACCTTGACAAATGCCTGCTGTATAATTCAGAAAAAAGCTTGTACCATACATAAATCAGCATTACTATACTCCATTATTCATTAAATCCTTCTATCTTGTCACAGTGAACGAAGAAGAAAAACAAATCCTTGTGTAGTCCGCACCCGTAGATAGCCCGCATCGGGTAAATTTTCAACGTTGAAACATGCATAGTCCGCGGAGTATTGTCCGGAGAATACAGTAATTAATTATATCGCAACACTCGAGACTCTGCTGGGGAAATATAAATACTTTCAAGTCGAAGTAAATAAAACTCGAGGAAAACGTCTCAAACACCTAGAAGTTTGAGACGTTCTCCTACTGCTGACGTTTCCTTAGACTTGAAAGTTCCTTCATTTTTTCCGAAACACAGTCTCAGGTATTGCAGTATTATTATCAAATAAGTGTTCAGCTACACTTACTTATGAAAGCCAGTCGCACTTCATTTTGGAAGTCATAGGCTTTTGAAAAGCAACTAAATTCTCAAATCATTCTTACAGCCTTTCATAGTCAATAACCCTGGGTGAAAGTATGGACAAATATAACTCGACAGGTGTAAGCCACCCCTCAGGCGGGTAGGGGGAGCTGCGGCCCTCTGATTTAATGGCAGCTTTTACTACCTCGTCAGTGTTATGATTAAAAAAATAGATACAAGAGGGGACCAGAAAGAAACCGGAATCTTTTTATAATTTTGTTTACTAAACTTATTCGTTCAGATTTCAGTCGCATATAATATACTCTCTGACTGATGGTATACACACGTCGTGGAGCTTATTGCAATGCGCGATACAGCCTTTGAATGTCTTGATGTTGGTGTCTTTAAAAGCTCTTGTCTGCTTTCTTAAAGCTGGCAAGCAGGTTTTACATGCGTTTTTTTTCGTAGATAAACAAAAAGTCACATCAGGCGAGATTGGGTACAAAAGGAGTGTGGAGTGCAAAGGTCTTGCCCTTCTTGGTAAAAACAAAACTGCTCAACACTGAGCTCAGGCACGTCGTCGTGGTGGCAGAACCAGTCTCCTGTTTGCAACAACTTGTGACGTTTCTTGCTCAAAATGTTTAGCAAACTTTCTCTAAACTTCCAGATCAAAACCTTGGTTGACCATTTGACCTCGAGGAACATACACCAAGTGCCCAATTTATCTAACGTCAAAGTAAAATATATTATTGGTTTTCATGCTGGGCTTCACTTGCCGAGCTTTCTTGAGTCGTAGGGAATTGGGAGTTTTCGACTGGTTTGATTGCTATTTCGTTTCGGTGTCATACCGTAGCACCAAATCTCACCCATTCAAAAAACTTGAGTCATCCTCCAACTGCTTTTTCAAAGCGTGGCACGCGGTCAAACAAAATAATGCGGATTGTTGGGCTAGTTGGTACTGGGAATTTGACGACATGATGGCGCTTAAGACAAGGACAAAAAGCGCTCTGTGTTGTCTAGTCTCCCCTTTTTGTCCTTGTCTTAAGCGCCATCATGTCGTCAAATTCACGGTCAAACACTTGTCGTTTTGGTCACGTGTAAGCAATCGAGACATGAAATTTGCTGCAACTTGTTTTTTGCGCAAATCTTCCAATACAATTTGCTGACACTCTCGTCAACTCCACGAGTTCATCAATAGTCAGGCACCGGCTTTCTAAGATGGCTTGATGAAACTTGTTGCCGCCGTCTCTGCAGTTCGTCAATTGTTGAGCTTACTCGTGAATAGACGTTGGACCTTGTTTAGAACAGGAAAACAATGAGTAAACTTCAGTTTAACTCAAAAAGGCGTTTTCTAAGGTGTCTGTTACATACCAACCGTTTCCGACATTGTTTTCTTTAAAAAAAAGTCACGGCATAAACTTGTTTGTATAAATCAGCCATTAAAAAATACGCAAATGCGTTGAATGTCTCTAAGAACCATCCAGTGAAGAAAAACAAAAAGTCTCACAGAAGCGCCAACTGCTACATTGATAGAGACTGAATCCTAAAAATGGACATAGCCGAAAAACCTTGTACTTGCAGGAGAACGACTAACGATTATATAATTCCGATTACCTTTGGACTGCCCCTTCCCTTTCCCCGCCCCCTTCTATACCAGGTGAGTTGTTGACTGGAACGAAACTGACAAAGTATTCGAAGCGAATGTTTCGGACTTAATTTTATACTTCGGAAGGTCCAAAGAGGGATTTGAAAATTTGGACAATAGTGAAATGTTGGAAATGTGTGTGTTTCCATAGGCTCAGACACCTTTGGCAATACAATGAACATTTGCACACGGTCTACAAGCACCAGGTGGATGTAAAATAGCCATTTAGCAACATGAGGGCACCTAAACCAATTCGGCGGGAAAAAGGGAGAAGGCAAGCGCCCAATCCCGATAGCAGAGGGGAAACTGGCCGTTCGCAACGTTAAGGCAGCATCCGTAGGGCCTGCGTTGGCTGTTGCAAACATCGTAAGCTCCATAGCCTCTGCCTATGTGAGGTGACTTGCTTCTCTAGGATATTTATAGCTACCCCAGAATCGCTTTATTTTGCTCGGTCGTTTTATTTAAGTAAATGAGCAACCAGCGAATCTTCGTTCGCTTACTGCAATAGGAATGGCCTCCACCGGCGGTAATACCCTCAACCGCTGCGTGTAATGCGTCAGCCCAAATTAGAGTCCCGATGGAACCGTCTTGAGTTTGAGAAAGTCTTACTTGGTTTCTGTGGAAGGCCATGCATACGTAAAATTTGTATTACTCCGCGTTCAGAAACAATAAAGCCCAGAGTGGTTATAATGACGTGCTTATCTGTTTCACAGCGCACAAGAACCAACACACCTCAAAAGTTCACTCACACCGCGCTGACTCTCAACTCTGGTTTGTATTGTGCTTCATCTTCATCTTCTTTTACTCTTTTATATAAAGAACTAATTTAACCTTAGGCTGATATAACTAGGTAACGTTTCCTAAATAGGCTAACTATTTTTTTATAAAGTTATCGTTGGGGTGCTAACACATAACCTATTGAGCGCAACAATGTTCCCGCTTTGTCTTCACAACTTTTCCACATGCTCAAGATAACAGCCAATCGAGTCAATATTGACGTCGTCTTTTCCCCTCCGCATGAACATTCCCGCTTATGTGAGAAGATAAATGGGCCTTCTTTTGAACCAGCGTGCTGCACCGAGAACCACCAAACTAAGTTTGTTCCTTGCACAGAGGGAAAGATTTATTCCTTTCACCTTTCCTGCGGAAAGCGCTACATCGGATGAACAGGATGATGTTTCAACGGCCGACTTCGGGAACACAATAACAAAGCTATAAAGGCTGACACAGTTCATTTAGGCATCCATTGCCGAGATTACGGGTGTTCTCCATTTCTGGCCAACTGCACCGTACTGGGCAGGAGCAATAACAAAGTAGGCGAGAGATCATAGAAACTGCGAACATTGTCACGCTTGATAGCATATGTTTTAACACCCCTTCAATATCTTTATCTAAAAAAAAAAAAAGTTAGACTATACAGGATACGTTACCCAGTTATATCAGCCATAGCTTAAATGAGTTATTTTATAAAAGAGTGAAAGAAGATAAAGATTTTATTTATTTTATTTATTTGAGGATACTGCCGGCCAACTTTTGAGGGCCAAGGCATGGTGGGTCAGGGAATGCTAGTTCGCGTACATACAGGCATGGAAATAAAACAAACAGGTAACTTATTCATTGGCAACATAGAAAAGATCATCGATTGCACTAGCAAACGAAGCAGCAGAAACAATAGCTGTCACGCTGTGGGGCAACGCATTCCACTCGCACACGGTTCGAGGAAAAATGAATGTTTAAAAACATCTTTCTTGCAACGGAACTCACGGAGTAGTTTTTCATGTTTCTGCCTTGTATCACGGCTATCATTATACTGCAGATACTTATCAAACCTCAAAGCAACTTTATCATATATTATGTTATGCAAAAATTTCAAACGTTTTAATTTCCTTCTACGTGATAACTCGGTTAAACCGGATGCTGCATACAACGGTGTCACATGTGTATCTTTGCCGTACAAATTATAAATGAATCTAAGAGATTTTTTTTAATGCTTTCTAACTGATCAACATGCGATTGTGAATAAGGGTCCCATAATATATCAGCATATTCCAGCAGAGGCCGGATTAGAGATTTGTACGCCGTGAGCTTCGTCTCAGAAGTACAGTGGGTCATAGTCCTTCGTAACGACCACAATTTACTGGACGCTTTTGCAATAACCTGCCCAATGTGATGAGCCCAACTTAAGTTTGACGTGATTGTAACACCTAGGTACTTATACTCATTAACTACTTCTAAAGCGTTAGAGTCAATGGTATAGGAAAAGAAAAGGGGAACCTTTTTCAGCGTTATAGACATTTGCACACACTTCTTAACATTCAAATTCATTTGCCACTTCTGACACCATGAAAAAATAATTTTAACGCTGTCATCTAAACATTTTTGATCCGACACGCTAGATATCTGGGAAAATAATACACAGTCATCAGCGAAAAAACGACACTGTATAGAGGGCTTATCTACTCGCAGGTCGTTTATAAAAACCAAAAACAGCAGCGGACCGAGCACCGAGCCCTGAGGCACTCCAGAAAGAACAGGTAACTCAGTGGATTCAGCTTTGCCCACGCAAACAAACTGTTTACGGTTCGTGAGGTAAGAATCCAGCCACCTCAGGAGACATTCATTGCCAAGTACTTGCTTCAGCTTATGTAATAACTTCCTATGCGAAACTCTATCGAACGCCTTAGCTAAATCTAGAAAAATAGTGTCGACCTGACCGTCATTGTCGATGGCTAAGGCAAAGTTGTGGATCGTGTGAAGAAGTTGAGTCACTGTCGAGTAGCCACGTCGGAACCCGTGCTGTTCATCAACTAAGAACGTTTCTGATTCTAGGAAAGTTATGATATGCTTAAAAATAAAATGTTCGAGAACTTTGCTACACGTACTTAAAAGCGACACTGGTCTATAGTTGCAAACACTCTTTTTTCGCCACTCTTATATATGGGCACTACCTTAGCTACTTTCCAGTCTAGTGGCACCTCACCCGTTTTTAAACTGCAAAAGTAAATCCAAAAAAGAAACTCGGAACACCACTCAGCATACTTATGTAAAAAAGCATTAGGAATTTCGTCCGGGCCGCACGACTTCCTAATGTCTAATCGCAAAAGACTGTCGAAAATACCTTCTACTGAGACCACTAAGTCACCGATCCCACAATTGTTATAAGTAAATGACGGCAAAACAGAGTTGTCGACCGTGTACACAGAAGAAAAAAGTAATTGAACTCGCTTGCGATGCATTCTTCATCGACAATCGCCCTTCCGCTATGACTAAGCTCCTTAATCGTCACACTCTTTTTTGTCAAGTGCGCCCAAAACTTTCTTGGGTTTTCCTTTAAGAAGTTGTGCATTGTGACATTAAAATAACGATATTTAGATGTGCGCACTAAGGTTCGTAACTCTTGACGTAAATGTGGAAGCTTAAATTTTAAACTTGGTTGGAACCTTTCTAATCGATTTATTTTTCGTTTTAGATGTAAGATATCTCGCGTCACCCATGGACTGTTCTTCTTTCTTTTTGTTGAACGCTCTGGAACAAACTTCTCAATACATGTAAAGACAACCTGCTTGAAAAAGAGCCAAAGCTTATCCACTGACTCATCGTTTTCCTCGTAAAAAACAGTAAATCTGTCAAGAGCAACTTCCAAAAAGTCGAGAATATCGACATCGCTTGCCAGGGTGAAATCACGATAACGTTTAGCCTCGGGCACTTTGTACGAATAATGCGGAGCAGATAAATCAGACACAACTATTGCGTGGTCAGATATGCCATCCGCGATAAATACATCAAGAACACTTCTGGAAACGACCTCAGATAAAAACACAAGATCAAGTAATGACTCGCAACCGTTTGACATGCGCGTGGGACATTTGACCACCTGGCTTAAATTATTGCTAAAAGCAATATCGACAAGCAGTCTTGAATGTTCACAGCTCCCTTTGGGCATCACGCTGTCCCAGTCTACGTCTGGGACAGCGTGATGCACAATGCAAACCAGAGTTGAGGGTCAGCGTAGTTTGAGTGTTTTTATTTGTGTGAGTGACACTTTTGAGGTGTGTCTGCTCTTGTGAGCTGTGATGTGTAAGCATGATCCACCGACTCGCCCAAGCTGAAGTATTGATCAAATGTTTAATCCCGGAATAAAGCTCATCACCAACCCGATTTTTGTTTTTACCCATCTTGATATGTGAACCGAATCTTGGTTTCTGGGGCACAAGGAGAACAAGTAGAATTGTCTCGAGAGCGAAAGAGTGACCAATTTAAAACGAGCACTCTATAAGCGGCAGCGATGATGACTGCGCGGAAATGTCCTGAGCTAGGAGAGATAACATCAACGAAATAAGTTATCTTTAATGGTGTGACTGCAGATCGCTGCGTTCAACACGTTGTGTCACTTTGCCCAACTTCATTTGTCGCACAAGGCTGCTTTTATCTCATTTTCAGTGCGCACCTTATTCAATCAAATGATCATTTCATCTTAAAATTAATCGGCACATGAACAATAAAGCAATAACTATCGTAACCGATTGCTTATGTTACTGCGTTTTACGGTAGCTTGCACTGCATAGTTGTATAAACATTTTCATGTTTTGCCGTTCATTTAATTAGGCAGAACCGTTTGAATTCTGGCGCGTTCCGAAGCTCTGCGTGTGCCTTTTTTGCCTTTGTGGGGAAAAGGGTGGCGAACTTTCTCCTCATCAGCCGGCTTTGCAGTGATCATTCCTCCAATAAGCTCTCCTCCAATGAGATTTTCTCCAGTGCTTTGAACGCGCGTTTTGAAATTTCTTGATTTCCATTACATATGCAGATTTTCCAAATAGAAAAAGTCGCAAACTTTTAAGGCACGCGAACGTTTTGAGGCAAAACGTTTGTTTATACGATACTATTCAGCAGAGGTGCATCAGTGCACTAAGGTGGCAAACAAAATGGTCCCGGACGAAATAAAATGCCTGTTACCGACTAGAGAATGTGCATATTTCGTAATGTTGTGAATTTGTATGCATTACGAGCTGAAAACAAAGGAGGCAGCACGAACAATTGAAAACCTGTGCATGTTGTTCTAAATTATTAGAATTGCATTATTACTGCTATAAATACTCCTCATAATTTGTGTGCGTTTGTTTCATCTATATCAGTGAAGCCCCTTGCTATCAGTGTTTGAAATTTGGGAAATAAATTAAAATGTCTAATGTTGAAGAATATGTATTTTGCGCAATACGCACAACAATAAAACAATCACGTAACCCGCGAAGATCAAACAGACAATGTCGACAGACTCGCCTGGGACAATTTAGTGCTGGTTAGAAGATGGGACGATTTTGTCCGAGACTATTTTGTTCGGAGCCCATCCATCAAGCTAAAAATATTTTTTTAATTGATCCATTTGTTGATTTCCACGAAAACAGTGCGCCAAACTTTATCGCCGTTGGCTAATACCTGGCGGTTAAGCGGGGAAAAAGAGAGAATGAATCCTACGAGGTGGCTATGATAAAATCGTCGACTGAATTACAACAAACTTGAACTATTGCCACAATGGTGCATCCAGATGATAATGTGAGAACGCTTGAGTAAAGTTTGCCACTGACAAACGTAACGCAGTTCTTGGGAACGTACCCGCTAAGCCCTTTTTCTCTTCCTGCCTATCTCTTAACAAAGGGTTGCTTGTTTTCACAGCCAAGCTCGGAAAATAACTTGGGAAAGATCGGAGCGATGACCTCTTCGTTACACCGAACTTAAACGAAAAAAAGACAACTCTTGGAAAGGACAGCCTTTTTGCCGCTTCACTGGAATGCCGGTTAGATGTTCAGGTTTAAGTCGAATTTTTAAATGACGTACACACAGTATTTGAACGCGGTTCTAGAGATACGCTAAATCACCCTTGTTGATCGTTTGTTGTTTTCTTTTTCTTTTTCTGAGTACCGCTTGGTGTTAAGAGTCACTTCGTGCTTTTCACTTCGAAACAGAGAAACTGCAGTGGTTGTAAGGTTATTTAAAAAGCATGACAACGAATGGGCAGATTCTACAATACCTCTATACTTCGTTTCAGCTTGGGTCCAGACGCAGCCGATGCTACAGCGCGAGCTCCGGGCTTCCAGCGTCCTTGCCAAGCACGCGCTCGTGCAGTACAGGCACTGTTCAGGGCCACACGCTCGTGCTTGTGGCATCAGCTGCGTCTGGACCCAAGCTGAAACGATGTATAGTACTGGCCAACTTTCAAGCAGACGCTTCCGGAAATGTAGTTCTAAAGCGCAATCAACATCCCCAGAATCCCACCAAAAAAAAAAAAAAACTGACCTTGGAAGTTGCAACGCCGAGGGTGCTGAAGGGCAGATACGAACGCACTGAATAGGTTTCATATATGTCGGCTCTTGTCTATACGTTACAAAGGGTATGTCCACAAAGAACACAGGCCGTTATTGGGTGAAAAGCTTGCGGTCTGAACTCTCTTTACTATTTGCCTCCTTAAGCTCACTGATAAGAAAATCTAAGTTGGGTCAGCTGTCAATCGTTGTGTGAAGGCGAGTGGAAAAGGACAGTTGGGCACTTGCAGGCGTTGATGATGACGAATTCGGATCTTACACTCAGAGCGCTGTTCAGGTCGTTCAAAGGCAATAAATCACGAAGTCCAAGAAGAGATCATCGATTTTGCGACACAACGGTTAATTCTATCACCTGGATAGAGAGAACGAGGACGCCGGAAAGGGAACATAGAGCTGCTCTAAAAAAGACTGCAAGTGTCGAGCCACAAACGCCAGGTGAGAGAGTGCACTGACCCTCGTGTAAAGTAAGCAAAAAGGTTTTGTACCTTACAAATTAATTTCTGTCTCGGGAATTTTGCATTAGTCAGAACTCGATTATACAAATGAGCTATTGCGTACGTTATTGTTCTTCCGCTAGCACCGAGTCGCCTTCAATGTGCCATGTTTTATAATTACACCATACTTATACCATACTTATGTTTGAAGTCCCCAAAACCGATCACTCCCCAGGCGTCCACATGCCCTCTCGAGACGCGCGCTGTTACGACACGCGCTCTTATGTCGCTGGGCTCTCCTCTCGTGCGCTCAGGTGTCTCAGCACTCCTGTCGTTTGCTGTGCTGTCGTGGTGCCCTCCTGTCGCGCGCTTTCCCGTCGGCGCTCTCGTGTCCTGCACTCTCGTGTTATACAGCCCAATGACTCCGCATATCATATGCTAGGCTAACGCGTTGAACAGCGAGTGATACAAAGTGGTGACGAGATGCTGCGCGTGACATTTAAAAAATCTGAAACCAGTCCTATTAAACTGGGGTCCATTTTCGATGACCAATGTTCTTGGCTGTCTAAACCTCGTTTAGGGTTTCTAAGTACGTGGACGACTATTCAATAATTTTTAATACCACTGTTGTTGCGATTGTTGTTGGTGTCGTGCGGATGTTTTAAATTTGTTTACGAAGAACTGTGACTGTTTAAAGCTCACGCATTAGCGTTAAGATGGCTTGTTCCGACAATTTTTTTTTAAATCTACGTTTACAATTTAGAGTCGTATTTGTTGGTTCTATAATCCCCGGACTAAGAAGGGACTACTGCCTTACACCTCCCCTCACTCAAAGCTAGTTAAGAGGAGCATCACGTCGTCTTGCATCCGTGCAGCTCCTGAGAAATTGTGTCATTATGCAATGCTCGCCAGCTTCAGTCTACAAGTCAGAGACTTGTGATTGCGGGCTTCCCCAGTTGGGCTTTGCTTGGTGTTGCCGAGGAGTTGCGAAAGAAGATTAAGGGTTGGCCTAATCTCGAAAAGAATAAGTCCACTACCAGGCCGCACGTTTTCTCTGCACATGCACGAGGTCTCTCATAACTCAAAAAAGGTAGCCGAACGGTATGATGTTTCGATCGTGTTCTTGGCTCTTCGCAAGTTGAGAGAATTGTGCCAACGCCTTAACAAAAATAGTCGAAACAAAAAATATGTGTGATAAACCATCGAATTCAATACATGAAATGCACAATAGGGGTAATTTATAAGATGCAACTGTCGTGTGGCAAAGTGTAAATCGGCCACACCGGGAGGCGTATCAATGAAACAACGAGAGAGCATGATTTGTCGTTAGAATCAACATTAGGGGGCACGTGGTGGATTATCGTTGCCGCGTTAACCTTAATAACATTTAAATCATTGGCAGGGGGAATGATAAGACTTCACGTGAATTTCTTGAGGCCTTCGAGGTAATCAAAGAAGATACAGATTGCTGCGTCGGTCAGACGTTATGTTTATCCGCAGTAAAAATAATCCAGTTCCTTAGTTTTCAGTGACCGTTGGTTCATGTGCGACTTCTTTGACTTTTTGCTTGTCATTCCCGCGTGCTTCCTTGAGGCTTTTATTTTGTTGTTCTTAAGTGGTCTGTTTTTATAATGTTCGATGTTGGTTGCTGTGGCTGGTATTTACGTGATTCTTTAATAAACTTTCAGTTGTCAGACAACACTCGTCCTGTCCACTCTTTCTACTCGTATTTGTGCTTGTGGCGCTGTTTTCTCGATTAAGTCTAAATCTACCAAACATGTCGCACTGGGCTTCCACTGTGATCTCGGCCGATGCATGTATCCACTTTGTGTCCGACTGGATCACGATCAGTATAATGTAACTCTCAAGCGGAACACAATCTATGTGAAACCGTGTTCAGCCTTGCTTGGTCTCCAAGCAAGCTCACGCGAACTTGAACCAGAAGCATCTAACAGGACTGCGAACATCTCTTGCACCCTCTTACATGGTCCTAAATGTCTTTTTCAAAACAGGGGAACCCGAAGATTGAGTTTGCCAAGCTCTTCGTGGCTGACATGCTTGGATAGGTGTCATAAAGTATAGCCTCCTGTTATTGATATACCTGCTGAATCGCCATTTGCCAGCATTCACAACAAGGGTGCACCATTTCCCCATACACGACAAAAATATGTGCATTACATGAACGACGTGAATAAGCCTCTCTTGTGCATTCTTGCATTCTTGGTGCTGTTTTTTGGCATTTGTCGTGGTAGCTGTGGGCAAGAACGTGCCGTGGCTGTCATTTCACAAGACCCCAAGCAACACTCGGGAAAATGGAAGTGACTTCGTCTCATTTCGAGAGACACGGCCTCCCAAATTCCCCCTCCTGCTACTGAACAGTATGCGGCAGGCAACTTTCTGCTCCGGAAATTAGGAAAGGTATGTCTGGTCCTGCTTCTTACATTTTTCTGAGGCTTTACTCAAAGCCCAACTTGTCTCAGGACTCCCTGACATCAAAGCTGGATCAACCGATGATTACACCAGGTCTTCTTTGGGTGCTGCTTGACTGGCTCAATGCTTAGCTGCCCACATATTTCTCGACCACCTCGGGCTCGTGATGGGCACCTGAAGACATGAAGAGTGCGTCTTTACCTAACCTGGACCCCGGCACAGCTAACACCTACACTACTTTGGTGACTGCGTAGCGTTTGTAAGACACTAAACCCTCGCCTTTGCAATTCCTCTTCACCTTCTGCTCTTCGCCTCGTTCTTGGCGTAAGAAATAAACACTTTCAGTGTCGCTGTTTGGACATTGTGAAAGCTTACCAGCTCGTCTGTCTGGTAAGCTTGAAATATGAGGTTCCCGAAATATTGGAGTCACATAGGTTGCGGTAGTAGCCAGTGCGCAGCGGACAAGCATTGTCTTCATTGTATGGGGAGGTGGCGCTCCTGGCGGTGGTTATGTGAAGCAGGCGCAAGGGCGCCAAAACAGGTGGAGCCAGCGATTAGGCATACATTATCAATTTAAAGGAGACTATGCATGAAAGTACCACTGGATGACCGCTCTATATTTAGTCGTGACCAGGGATCTATGTTTTCATATGTAGTTTTCATGTAATTCGTAGGATGTTTTTCAATATCTACTTTTTTGCCAGAAATTTGCAGTTTATCAAAGCTTATTTTTGCAAGATTCAGAACTCTCCAAACATCAGTGTTAAATTTTCTGTCTTCACTTTATTTGAGATATTAAAATGAAGATAAGTAATATTGAAACACAATCATACCCTGAATTCACCTGTGTCAAATTATAATATTTTCTTTTTATTTTGGAATTTCTGGAATTTAGCGGGGAATTATTTCCGCTGAATTTGGCGAGAAAATATTTCCCTAAATTTAGCGGGAAACCTTTTCCGCTAAGTTTAGCTGAAAATTTGTCCCGCTAAATTTAGCGGAAAATGTTTCCGTTAAATTTAGCGGGAAATTTTTTCGTTGAGTATAGCGGAGAAATTTACCAGCAAAACTTAGCGAGAAGGTTTTCCCGCTATGTTTAGCGGAAAAATTTTCCAGCTAAATTTTGCGGAACTGGTTTCCCGCTAAGTTTAGCGGAACAATTTCCCCGCCAAATTCAGAAGAGAATTTAGCAAAAATGTCTCCCCTAAATTAGAAGTGGAGCAATAAAGGGGTAGTGGAGGGTACAGGGGTGAGGGATGGGCGCATCCTCCCCTCCATACCCTCCCCTCCCCCTCCTCAAGAGCTGCGCTCTAATTTGGCATTACAAAAAGTTGTAAACGTCATTTTTTTTTAAGACGATGTCGGGGGTATTTGACTACACAACAACCGGATTTCCGCCCTGTTTGCCTCCTGCACCTTATTTTACAGGCACAGGGCATCAGATGCTCACAAGCCTTCCACGTCGTGTACTCCGCCGTCACTGTTTCGTGGCGTTTCTATGGAAGACACGAACAAGCCAGTTCTGGGCAGAATAAGAACTCGTTTGTTTATTCAGTTATCGTATTTGTAGGGTGTTATGGAAAGAAGGTAAAGAAGAGGGAAAGGATGAAGTTGCTACAGAGCGTGCGTCACGATAACAGAGTGTGCGCCCTGATAACAAGTTCGGCGCGTGTCCCGTGACATAGCAAACACGATACATCTTCCTTTCTTTAAAGGAATGAAAAACAAAAGAAAGTACAGCATATCGACAGCGTAGTAGCTCGACACTCGGTGCGGGAACACTTGTCATGAGCCTTGAACAAAGTTCTCGCCATAGCCTAGCCGCTCTGGAGGTCTTCTGTAGCGTGTGGACCTTCTCAGCACTGGTGCTGTCGTGGCCACGCTGCCTGAGGGTCGTTGAAGTTGTTCCGGTGTCTCGTCGTTTGAGTTTTCTTCATCCGACGAGTATTCTTCGGAACGGTTGAACTGTTCTTTCGTTGCTAGCAGATGTTGGCGATTACGTCGTAGAACGTTGCCATTTTCTGTGGCGACCTGATAAGACCTGGGCCGCGTCCTGTTGATTACCTTCGCCTTCATTGCCCATGTGTCGCCCTTGATGCGGACCACTTGTCCTTCTTGCAATGCTGGAAGATGAGCTCCTCTTCGGCTGCGTCTGATGATGCTTTTCTACCACTGTGCGTGGTGTTTCGTTGAAGTCTGGTATTGGCGTCCGCAGTTGTCGACCTTGAAGCAGCTCTCCTGGGGACTTGCCGTCTTCCAAAGGACTGGACCTGTAACTGAGCAGTCCAAGCCAGAAATCGTTTTTTTCCTTCGGTCGTTTTCTTAAGAATTATTTTAACCACCTGCACCCCCTTTTCCGCCAGGCCGTTCGAGCGAGGAAACCTAGGGCTGGAAATGGTGTGTTTAAAATCGTAGTTCTTTGCAAAGCTGGCAAATTCTCGGCTCGTGAACTGCGGTCCCCCATCGGTACACACTTCTATTGGGATGCCATACCTTGCGAACATCGCACTTAGTTTATCGATGACTGTAGCGGTTGATGTGTCGCGCAGCAATTCTACTTCTGGGAAGTTTGATAATGCGTCGTATGCGCACAGGTACGACCTCCTGGCATACTCAAAAATGTCAACACCGACTCTGTACCACGCGTACTCAGGAACAGGGCGTATCATGAGAGGCTCACTAGGTTGCTTGTAAGCGTACTTTCTGCAAACTTCGCACTTGCTCACAAGGTCGTCAATGTCTGCATTAAGACCAGGCCAAAAGACGACACGGCGTGCTCGTGATTTGCACTTGTTAAGTCCCATGTGCCCATCATGTATTCTGCGCAGTATCTCAGGACGCATGCTGGTTGGTATCACAGCTTTGCAACCTTTAAACAACACATTGTTCACCACTGATAATTCCTGTGAGAAGGGCCTAAGCTGTCCCTCTACCGGACGGTTGGCTTTTAGACATTCCATGACGCTCTTCAAATAACTGTCGTTATTCGTTTCTTGCGATAACCGTACCCGAGTCGCTTCACTGACGAGTGAGGACGCAACCCTCATGGCATGTACTTCCACGTCCTCGTTGGTTTCGTCCTTGTGTGGCCTGCTGACTGGAGCTCGTGACAGCATGTCCGCCAGACACCAGCTGTTTTCCTGGAATAAACTGGAGCCGGAAATCGTATTTCAGCAAACGAAGGAAAAACCGCTGCAGTCGCGGCGGCATGTCACCAATTGCCATTTGCGAGGTTGCTATCAGCGGGCGGTGATCGGTTTCGAGAATCACCTTTCGCCCATACACGAAGTGATGGAATTTTTCGCATCCATATACAACCGCCATTGCTTCTTTTTCAATCTGCGAGTATCTTCTCTGTGTCTCTGTTAGTACACGTGAGGCATAAGCAACTGGTTTCCATGCTTCCCCGTGGCGCTGCATGAGAGCTGATCCTATGCCATTTTGAGAAGCATCCGATGTTATTTTGGTGTCTCTTTTGGGGTCGAAAATGGCCAACACAGGCTTCATGCTGAGGCACTTGCAAAGCTCGTTCCATTCCTTTTCCATGATTTTCGCTCCACTCGAACATCGAGTCTTTCTTTATTAGCTGGCGCATAAGTTGTGTTTTTTCAGCAAGCGCTGGCAGAAACTTCCCGAAGTAATTAACAACGCCTAGCATTCTCTGCACTCCTAGCTTGTCGGTGGGTGCTGGTATGTCAAGCACGGAGCTCACGGTGGCGGGACTTGGCCGGATGCCCTCCTCAGATATTATGTCACCCAGAAAGAAAATTTTTGTGAACTTACTATAATATTCGACAAGACCCCAAAACGCTTTCAACTTTACTGGATCTGAAGGAGTTGGAAAATTTAGGACTGTATCTACCTTAGATGAAAAGGGTGCTAACCCTTTCATGGAAAGAAGGTGTCCCAAAAATGAAAGTTCTTAAACTCGAAAGACATCTTTACGATTTAATTTCATTCCCGCTTGGGAAATACGACACAACACACAACGGAGATTCTCATCGTCTTCCTTCAAAGAGGATCCACAGACGATGATATCGTCCAAGTAGAACCGGACGCCAGGACAGTCCTTGAGAAGATTAGACATGATTTGTTGAAATGAAGGCGGGTGGAGATGCCAACCCGAAGCAAACTCTCTTAAATCAAAATAAGCCCTCATGCGTGATGAAAGACGTGAGATCCCGACTCACTGGGTCGAGACGAACTTGATGATATGCAGACGCCAGATCCAGTTTTGAGAAGACTGCTGCTCCACGCAAGGAATTCAAAAGTTCATCAATATGAGGAAGCGGAAATGAATCTATGACGACAGCTTTGTTCGGCTCCCTAAGATCAACACGCATTCGGATGTTACCATCTGGTTTCTGTACGACGACGATGGGTGACACCCATTCAGAAGCATCAACACGTTCAATGACACCCTGTCGTTCTAACTTGAAAATCTCTTCAGAGACACGATCCCTTAGAGTCATCGGGAGACGTCGGAGCTTCGATTGTACAGGTGGAACAGTATGTCGCACCTTAACCTTGTGTGTGTGGTTTTTCACCAGACCCAATCCAGGACTGAACAGATGTTCGAATTTTTCAAAACCTGGTGGCAACTTGGATGTATCTCGTGTGGATGCATTGGATGCAACAGGAGCATTGCTTGTATTTCTATGATGACTTGTGGGATCTATATATGCAGAACTTGATGGACTCGCCTTCGGAGGATGACGGTGTGGACCTTGAAGTCCTTGACTCTCAGGATGGTGTTGCGGACTTGAATCGTCTAGGACTCTTCGGTGTGGTTTCTTCAGAAACCGGAGATGAATGTGAAGATGAAGGACTGTTTACATCCAGAGCTGAAGCCAGTCCGGAACTTGCAGCTCGTTGGAAACCAGGAGGGAGGGTGGCTTGATGGGGCGACACGGTAGCCGGTCGTTGCTGCGGGTGGATCGCTGATCTCACATCAGGTCGTGGTGCTCCTCTCCCTTCAGCTGCGTTGGTATATAAACATTGGCATTTAGCACCATTCAAAACAAGCTTCAAGTCGCGGACAACATCGATGCCAAGTAGTGAGCGTCCAGTCTTAGTGACGGAAAATTCCAAAGCCGCCCATCGGTCTTTAAAGATTACTTGTCCAACAAAGCATCCCAGGACAGGGATCGCATCCTGCAGGTAGTGTACGAGAGTCTTTGGTGGTGGATGTAACTTTATGCTGTTATCCCTGTTGATTTCATTAAATGCACGTTCACTCAAGATCGATACAAAGGAACCCGTATCAACAAGAAGTCGGAGAGGAATTCCATTTCACGTGATCTCGGCCATGAAAGCGTCTCGATACACGGTGCCGCTATCGCCTCGCTCCGCCATCTCGACAGGAAGCGGGTCGTCCTCCAGGAACGTCACACTTGACAGCTGATCCGGAGCAGGAGGGGGATCCGCCAGGCCCACCAGGTTAGACCTGGCTCCTCTGGACTGCAGGTCGGCGAAGGTTCGCCGCGAGTCACGGCCTTGCACCGGGAACGAAGGCTGTCGCCGGTCATACTTGAAGGCAGAGGACGGCGGACGACGGCTCCGACGGACTGCCGCGAAGTGGCCCAACTTCCCGCACAGGAAGCAGGTCGCCTCGAGCCGCCGGGCGCAGCGGCGTACATAATTACGCCGGCCGAAGAAGTAGCAGGCGCCGTCGGCGTCTCCCCATCCAATCCGTGGCGGAGCAGGATCACGACCTCGCTGCTGCGGAAAGGACCGCGCCGCAAACCGGGGCACGTGACCAGGTTCCGGCGGTGCTACGGTGGTCGTGATCATACGTGGGCGGGCTCCTAATTGCCTGTGGTGCACCCAGGTGCACCGAGGTGCACCGAATGTCGCTCTCAGCACCCAGGTGCACCGAGTGTCGCTCCTTCGGTCACAAGCGGGTCGTCTCCACTTGCTCGTACGCCCGGGTCGCAGGAGGAGGCGCGAGGGACAAAAATATCGACGACCTAATGGACGAAGACTAAGCGGAAAAAGCGGCTTTATCTGCTTAAACTTCGACCACGCAGGCAAAACCGGACGACAGGCGCGGCGCCGTGCCCACAGTGGTTGGCGCCCCGCGACTTGAGCAGCCGTCAACCACCTTCTCTGCTACTCCTCCGGCGGCTCGAACACCAGCCAGTGGCCTCAAAAGTGAACAACGAGGCGGGTAAGGCTCTGGTTTCTAAGAAAGCCCACCCGGACAAAATATCGACATCGAGGCGGGCCTGAAAAACGCATGCTCGAAGTCACATCGAGGGCGATCCAGGAACGACGGCTGCGTCAGCTTGAGAAGAAGTGGAAGATGGCGGGGGGCTGGTTGGACGTGGACGGGCCGCCGCGGTCTTCTGCACTGGAGGGCCACGACAAACTGTCAGTGTACTGGTGTGCGAGCGGACTGCCCCGACCGACAGTCAGCTGCGAAGGTAAACGCCGTCATTTTGTCCCGTCCCGCTGGCTCATGCTCTCCTTAAAAAAGGCTGTTCGATTTCCGAGTGCGTTCCTGAATGTGCCCTTGCTCGCACGTTCAGAGTCACACAAAGGTAACTTTCTCGCCTCGACGTCGAGCAGGGTCTATATATCATTGAGATGTAGGCAACCAAAGTATAGAGTTAGGACCGCACTGAATTTATGGTGCGCCCTTTCACGGCACGTCATACTGTTTGCGTCAGCCACGCGGTTGGAATGTCGGCGAGGTGCATTCTGCTAGTACGTCAAAGTTTAGGAGCGAAGGCTCAGGCCTGAAAGTAAACATTTTCGACAGAAATCTAACTGGTCTGGGGAAACAATCCGAAATAAAGAAATCTCAAAACGAAAGCTCAGAAATAATAAATTCCCAACGTTTCGGGGTCGATCTGACTCCTTCTTCAGGGGCTGAATAAATGAAATCGGAAAGCGAGAGCTTGCACCTCTTCTTCCACTTCTACCGAGTTGATGTTTCGTTAACACGACGCAGTCCTGAACGTAAATAGATGGTAAGGCCCCGAGGGACTTGTTAATGTTCCTCGGTGTGTTCTGGATATGCCGCGACTCCAAAAACAGACGTTTTCGGATATGTGGCTCCGTGTCTATCACGTGCGCGTTCCCGAAGTCTATCCGAGGATCAAGTACCTCACAATGCTCGCCGACGGCGCTACGCTTGCGATCGAAATTGCGAGTGATGTGAGCAATTTCGATTGTGAGCGTAGCGCCGTCCTCGTTCCGGAGGACGATGGACTCGATGAAACAGTTGGCGACTTCCACAGCAGTTTCTGAAGGTTGACTGTAGAAAAGGACCAAGTAAATCAGTCTGATCTGCTGAACGGTGTGGTTGGCGGAGGAATTGGCTGCAGAAAACCTGCCGGCTTCATGTGCGCTTTTTTTTGCGTTGCTGGAATTTATGATATGATTGAGTGTTGAAGGTGGACAGTCTCGGGGACCTTAGGCCAGTAATACTTTTCACGAATACGTGCCAGGGTTCGGCTGTAAGCAATGTGTCCAGAACGTCGGGTCGTCCTGAAATGCTTGAAAGATCTCCTCTCGAAGGGCGGTCGGGATTACCAGCAGCCACTGCGAGTAGTTGCCCCCAAGTTTTCTTTGTAGAGTACACCTTGTCGAATAATGCAGGTTGGCAGGGCTTGTACAAAAAAAGTGGAATAGCACTCCCGCGTCCCTCCAGGCGCTCTATTAGTGCGCGCAGGTCAGGGATCGCCTCGTTAATGTCGTGCCATGATGTCGGTGTTCACTGCGCCTAGGAACAGCTAGTCGTTATTGTCGCCGCTGCTGCCGCAAGTTGTTTCGACAGGGCGTTTGGACAGGCAGTCGGCGTCGCTGTGCTTGCAGCCTGACTTGTAGACCACAGTCAGGTTAAACTTCTGCAGTCGGAGACTCTAGCGAGTGAGGTGTCCGGAAGGGCCCTTGAAGTTCGCAAGCCAGCACAGCGAGTTATGGCCTCTGACTACGCGGAACGGGCTTCCATACACGTACGGGCGAAACACCGTGATCGCCCAGGCGACCGCTAAACATTCTTTTTCAGTCGTAGAGTAACTTCTCTTGGCCTTGGACAGTGTCTGACTTGCGTAGACGATGACTCGCTCGGTGCCTTCTTGCACTTGAACCAGTACCGCACCAAGTCCCGCGTTGCAAGCGTCCGCGTGAATCTCGATTTCCGCATCGTGATCAAAGTGTCCAAGAACAGGGGAGTCTAGAGTCTTCGCTTCAACTCGTCGAATGCCTGCTGCTGCTCTTAGGCCCATTCGAACTTCTCGGCGTAATTTGTGAGGTTTGTGAGCGGTGTGGAAATCGTTGTGAAATACCGAACAAGGCGTTGCTAGTAGGCAAAAAGTCCAAGGAATTTTGCACGGCTTCCTTGTCTTTAGGTGCTAGAAATGTCGCAATGGCGCGAGTCTTTTTGGGGTTGAGGCGGACGCTTTCGTTACTAACTACGTGGCCTGGAAACTCCAGCTCGTCACAGGCGAACCGACACTTTGACGGCTTCAGGGTGAGTCCGGCGGTCTGTATAGCTTGGAAGACAGCTCGGAGTCGTCGCAAGTGCTCGTCGAAGTCGCTTGAAAACACCACGACGTCGTCAAGGTGGACGAGACGGCGCTGCCACTTCAGTCTTGCCAGTACGGTGTCCATCACACGCTGGAAATTTGCTGGCGCCGTGGTTCGAAGGGCATCACCTTGAACTCGTGCAGTTCATCAGGCGTGACGAGGGTTGTCTTTTCTTGGTCGCATTTGTCGAGTTCGATCTACCAGTAGCCGCTCTTCAGGTCCATCGATTGAAAAGTGTCGAGAGTGGCGCAGCCGGTCTAACGTGTCGTCAATGCGGGGGAGTGGATGGACGTCTTTCTTCGTCACCGCGTTCAGCTGCCGGTAGTCCACGCAGAACCTAAGCGTTCCGTCCTTCTTCTTAACCAGTACGACTGGAGAGGCCAATGGACTGATCAAAGGTTGAGATTATGTCGTCGTTCAGCATCTCTTGAACTTGCTCCTGGATCACCTCCCTTTTTTTACGGAGACTGTACGGCGATCGATGCACGGAGCGCGGCGGTTTGGCACACCTTCGACGACGTCGGAAAGCAATCGCTGTATTCGGCTAGGAGGTTAATCAGCTGCAGTCGTTACGGGCCCGAAAGCTTGGGGTCAGTGTAGAGCTTTGCTGACGACATACTGTCTTGCTAACGTGACGAGGTCTCTTCAGTAATCGTGGCGATTTCGGCGGATTTCAGGAGACTCTCGACGTGGCCCACAGCGACACATTTGTGAGGTATTGCGTTTCTTGTCTTAGGTTCTTCACGAGGACCACAGTGCGCCCATCTTGAAGTTCAGTTATTCTTCTTGCGTTGCCTATTCCTCTTCCCAAAAGCAATTGAACGTTTCCTTCTAGAACAAATTCGCCGCAGGTAGCTGCATCGGTCACCACGGGTACAACAACACTTGATCGCGGCGCTAGGTTCACATGATCGGCAGCTACTCAGACGGCGACTGACGTTGTTTAGGGTTTTTCTGGAGGCGGAACAGGTGCCCGCAGCATTAATCTGTCCTCTCTTGGGTCGATGACGGCGCCGTATTCGCACAAATGTCCACGCCCAGAATGACGTCTGTGGCACAGTCTTGTACGACGACGAATTTCACAAGACACGTCTCGCCATGAATTTACACGCGAGCAGTGCACCTTCCGATCGGCGTTGTCAGGATGGCCTCCTGCGGTTCGTATTTCCGGGCCATTACATGGTGTCGTCAGTTTCCGAAGGCGGCGACAGAGCCTCCCACTCAAGACTGAGTAGTCTGCTCCGGTGTCCACGAGTGCCGATGCGTCGTGGCCGTCGATAACAACGCTTAGGTTGTTGGACACCAATGCAGGAGCATCGTTGTGATGCGTAGCGTCGGGAGAGTGGGAGCGCTCCGACGTTTTTGGAGGCTCTTTACTTCTGGCGGGTTCGGCATTGCCACTTTCAGGCGTTGCCGCAGTTAGTTTTCATGGTGACGCAGAAGAGACAAGCTCTATAGGCAGGGTCGTGGCTCTGAACACGCTGAACGTCTTGGAGGTGGTGAGTGGGATTAACGGCGGGAGTCGGCGCTGAGGATGGCGAACGTCGGAGGTACTCTTTCATGCCACGAGGGCGTTCGCCGTACCACTGGGCGCTGGTCGTTCGGACGGAACACGCGCAGCCCCAGTTGTCGGTAGGGGCATTGACGGTACATGTGGTCGGCTTCACCGCAGTGATAGCCGATGGGTCGTCGATCCGCTGTCCTCCATCCGTCGGTTTTCCTTGGCGCCGGTTGGTCTTGGCGGTCGTACTGATATCGTTCGTCTTGGCGTCGGGAGTACGCCTGCGTTGTTGAGTCCCTTCGTGGCGCCACCGGGTAACCCTGAGAAGCTGGCGGCTGTCGTCGGGCTATTGCCGCGTAGGTCAACGTCGGCTCTTCTGGCACGGCCACGGTGGACAGGGCTGTCTGGCGGGAACGCATTGCTCGAACCTCGCCTCCGAGACAGCCATCGGGAACGGAGATTGAGGCCGCGCGCTCATAAGATCGGGAGAAGCTTCTGTTAAGCCCTCCCGGACGATGTCCCGGTTTAGCTGATGAATGCCGGGAATTTTGTGGGCAAGGTCACAAGGGGACTGCGAACCCGTACTGACGCCGGGTAGCCGTCTGGTGGTGGCTGGCTCTGGCGAGAAGAGCACGCTCGATGTTCGTGGCTTCCGTAATAAAACACTCGATGGTCTTAGGTGGGTTCCGCACAAGTCCACCGGGGATGGTTTTCTTCACACCTCGGATTCGAGCCTTCTGCTTCGGGAAATCAGAATCCGCGCCGTTGCTGAGTTGAAGAACATCTTTGGCAAAGCTAACGACGCTCTCGTTAGGACCTTGAACCCTCATTTGAAGAAGCTCTTCGGCGCGTTTTCTTCGCTGTTGGTTGGTGAATGTTCCTCGAAGCTCAGCCTTGAGTTGGCCTCAGGAGGTAATCGATGCTTCGTAGTTTTCAAACCAGTTCCGCGCTGTTGCGCGGAACTGGTATGAGAACCAGTGGAGCGAACTTGTGCCCGAAAGAAAATAAGAATAATAACAGGCGTTGTAGGCGAGGGTCGATGTCGGCATAGTAGCAGGATTAAGCGATGACGAAGAACAGACTTCGTAGAACCACGTGAGGCGCCTTTTGTAGACGCACAGTTTTTCGCGAACATTCGAACTAGAATGTTCGGCCTTCGAACATTCTAAACGAGAATCTTCTCGGACGTTGTAGAATTTATTATTAAAACACTATAACAAAAGATGCGCGGCCCTCAGGAATCGAGCCTGGGGCCTCTCCGTGCGACTCAGGTGCGTTGCCCCTCGGCCACGTACGCGGCAATATTAGCTTACGCGGATAACATTGCTGCGTTTTGTGTAAATCAAGAAAATATAGGTGAAGTGGTGAACACAGTCAAACGTGTTTGTTTTGATAGTGGTAGCGATGATCATTTGGGGGAAATGTTTGTTCTATTGGCGTGGTAATTGGCTTTCGACTCCAAGTGTTTTTGAAAATGTAAAGTGGTTCCCCACTCCTGGGGGGGGGGGGGGGTTAAGTATATGGGCGTTTCGCTTGAGAACTACAGGGACAGCGCACCCTACTGGTGGAAACACGCCTCAGGGCTCCGTGCGAACGCAGAGAATTCTAGGAGGGATTTGTCAATATTTTCTTATGCTGCAGTTTGCAATTTGCTTTTTGTTTGCAAACTGTGGTACATTCTAGCGGCGTAGACTTTCCATTTTCCCGGGGGGGGGGTGGCAAGCTGAGGAGTTTTCCTGGGGGGGGGGGGGGGTTCCGCGCAATTTTGTTTACACCGGCAATTGTTAGTAGTTTATTTTAGGGGGTACATTTTACAGCGTATGTTAATCGTCACGTGTCCGTCGCTGTGTGTCAATGTCAATCACCGTGCAAGCGTAGCCGTATGTTCATCGCCAGTACCACGGCGCATGCGCCGGCTACCACAAATCTGAAAAACAAAATGCTTGTGCCGGCTGCGAAGTTGGGGAGGTAGAACCCGGGCCTCTGTGCTTCTGAAGCAGTAATCCACTCGGCCACGAGTCTTTTCTCTTTAATACATAGAATTAAAGCCTGCGGCTGCAGAATATCAGGTCAACTACTAGAAGCTCGTTACATGGCACGTAAATAGCGCCTCGGTAAGGGTCATGGCCCGGGGAGGGCTCTGCCCTCCCCCCCCCTTTGGATCTCACCAGGAGGGCACGAGCCCCGATGCCACCCCCCGCACCCCCCGCCGTAGTCTACGCCTATGGTACATTCTACAAGTTTTGGACTGTTCACGACAGAATGTTCATAAATTGCACTATGTTTTTATGTCTTTGGGGCTCGACATGGGGACGTTCGAGTTGGATGAACCTATTCCGGCGCGACCGCGAGGGCGGACGCGGACTGTCGCATTTGTTTTTGCTCTAAATTTTTAATTCTTTCTTTTGTTTTCGAGATTTTAGGAGCCCTTTTTTACGCACCATTTGCCAAATCAGTTCGAGTAGCACCTTTACTGAGTTTGTTGTTTCCTCGTTAAGTAAGCAAGGTGGAGTTGATGGTTATCTTTAAGAGGTTGTTACCTCATATCGTTTATTGGCGGCACTTCTTTATATTTCAGCGAAGTGTCACACTAAAGGCCATATAGAAATCGATGTGACGTTGTTTATTTCCCGTTTCCTTGTATAAATCCTTGCACACCGCCGGCTCAAGAAAAGATATGTTTAAGCGAGTCAAAAAATGCTAGTGTCACCCGGAGTTAAAACTTCTTTTTCAAATTGTACACGGGTACTTTACCAAAAAAGACATGGATTGAGCAAAATGTCTTGTTTGCCCCATGGTGTGCTCACTCGTTTTACTGTAAAACACGAGATACAATTATGTCCTCCGGGAGTGCTGGGATGGCGTCTTTATCTGGGACGTCTTCCAGCACACCCTGAAGAAAGAGTTGCCGCTAAATCCCCACGGGATCAGGTCTGTGGAAAACGAGGGTGGCGTGCCGTTTGATGGCGTAAGGATACTCTGTCTGCACGGCATTTGGAGGCCCGGGATGGTCGTGCAGCATACTGACAGTGATGGGCGGAAGGCTCGAGACTACCTTCGAGACAACATTGCCGCATTTGTAGACATCCAGAGGATACGTGAAATCATCCCTGAATGGTTTTCGCGTGATAAACCCCTATTGCAAATGAAAATGAACATGCGGTGCTAGCCAAAGTATGGCTTACCATTTTATCCCTGGTTTTGCCTTAGTGTGCCTTTGTAGGTTTATGCACTTTTTGTTCCACAATATTAATGATAAAAGGCATGACGGAGCTCTGTGTAACGCCTCCGCTCCGCACGTAGCACACCCAGGTTCGAGTTTCGAGGGGCGTCAAGCAATCTTTTTCAAGGACTTGGCAACATCCCTATAACATTAGCATCAGCTAGTACTACGAGATCAACAACAAGATCTACTCCAACAACATCAACGATGAGCGTCATATCCAGCGGTGTCAAGAAACAATAACAGCTATCAACGTAGAAAAGCTAGGCAACTAACCGCATGGGATCACACTTCCATAACAGTGCCTCCACTTTATAGCGATGCTCTCAGCGCTGAGTTGTAAAGGTGATAAAAATATTGAGAATTAATTTGAGTAAAAAAAAAGACAATGAAAATTCTATAATTTTGGAGACCGTTGTAGATATGGAACTTTAGGCGGTTGATTGAGGTGTAGAGAAAAAGGCGCTTACATTAATCAAAAAAACTTTTAGCGCGTTGAGATATTGGTGAAAGTTTTGGGTGACTCAATCGCAAGGTTCTGGAAATTTTGACAGAGGTATGCTTGCCAGACTCTTACGGCCCTTAGCTACCTTGTCGATGATAGCGCCGCGCGTGGTCGCGTACCAAGCTATCCCATAGCGTTACATAGGTTTTTACGACCAGTCGTGTATTGAACAATACTGATACAGGCAGCATTTTTGGGCTCTTTAGCTTCCAAATTCGTCACGGTTGGACGAACGTTAGAGCAGTGGGAGCACCTAATGGAGACACTTGCTCGCATTCGCTACAGTCACTTGTTAAGCTAAGAGAGAGTATGGCGATTTTGGCTACTTCGGTTCTTTGCCATTATAGCCTATGCATCGTAAAATACGTCAGGGGGAAGGCTGTGATCCCCGTCAGTCGTCCTCCCCAAAACGAAGCTGACGCTCCAATAAATTCAAGCTTCGAAATATAATGGTTGCACACCTGGCCAATGTTAAAACTTTACAGCTCTCACTTTTGACAAATATGACTTACAGCTGTAGCCCTTGGTGCTGTTCATGTGGATGTCCAAGATGACGTAGTCGCAGACGTTTGGCGGAGGTAGAGCTTGACCACCAATGTCGGCGTAGTCTCTGTCATTGCCGGACATCAGATTGGGTGACATCATCTGGCATAGCAGTGGGAGTGGTGCTGCAATGCATGGGATGTTCCGTTAAAATACCTCGTTTTCCATTTATGCACTTTCGCGTTGAAATGCGGACATACTCGAAATATGAACAAAGGGGCGAAAAATCCTGCAATAAAAAAATTAAAAACGTTTACAATCCCCTGTAACGACGAATTAGAGCGCAGCTCTTGAGGAGGAGGAGGAAGGGTACTGAGGGGAGAAGGTGGAAAGTCTGCCACTACTAACATGTTTGTGGATCAACATATTCTTCACGCAAGTCGCAGAAAATGCACATTCTTGGTGAGAGCATCGCGTGTAAATCTGGCGGGAATACAGCTGGGGAATATTTTCTCATAACTTTAGCGGGGAATTTTTTCCACTAGATTTAGCGGGGAATTTTTTTCCGTTAAATGAAGCGGGGAAACTTTTGCCACTATATTTAGTGGGGAAATTGTTTCGGCTAGATTTAGCAGGGAAATTTTTTCCGCTAAATTTAGGGGATTTTTTTCCGCTGGATTTAGCAGGGAATTTTTTCCGCTAGTGACGTCACACGGGACATCACTGGTGACGTCACTAATGACGCCATCAGTGACGATGACTATAAGTTCTAGAGCCCTGCGCGGATAACAGTTTGAGTATCCGCATCCGATCCGCATCCGCAGACTTTGTATCCGCATCCGAACCGCATCCGCAAACGTTTTACATCACTGTATCCGTATCCAATCCGCATCCGCATACTTTGTATCCGTACCCGAACCGCATCCGCAAAATGGGGAACCGCATCCGACTCATAATCCAGGCATTCATTGAATATGATAACATCAAGCTTAAATGGAAAAAAAAACAGTGGTTACGATTACATGTAGACTAGCAAAATCAGCGGAAATCACGCCGACCGCGTTCTTCCCCGCCGCATGCAGAATCCGAGACTTTCACCTGTGGCCCCTTAACTCTCCCTGAAGTCTGAACGTCTGGGAAAGGAGGTTCGGAAAAAGAGGACGAGGAACAGTGGTAGGAAGACAGAATCCTTTCTGTGATGTTACCGAGCGTATGCGGCCGCCTCGAGTCTCACTGCGTTTCGGGTCCGCCAGCGGGCAGATGCGCCGCTAAGTCAGAGTTCAAGGCCTGAACAGATCGTCTAATGTGTTATTCGAGAAAGATCGCGGCCTGAAGGCGCCCAAATATATATTATATTGAAAGAAAACCTTTTTTTTTTTTTTGCTTGGGGCGGTTACGGAGGTTGCGCACGGCGGTCGCGGGCATTGCTGGGGCCCTGGCGTCGTAACCGGACGAATATGAACAACCAGACTTTCTTGGCTAGAACTCTAAGCATACAAAAAAGAAACAGGCAATTTAAGGGCTGCCTATGTGCGTGCGCCGCTGATTCTGAAACTTTGCAGACCGTGGCGCCACAGGGTCGCGCTCGCTGTCGAAGCACTTCTTTTGTTTTTGGCATCATGACCACACCACTCTCTGCGCAGAAAGGAAGGTCTTTTCTACTTTCTTGTGACTTGTTCGTTCGAGGTTTTCTTTGCCCGAGAAAGTTTTCCGCTCTTTCCCTGCCAAAGAACTAGATTTCTCGGGACGATTGATGCCCTGCTTTCTTTACTTTTTTCATAGATAGCATTTTTGACAAGATTGAACGCACTAACTGAAGCGATCTTCAGTGAGAATGAGATGTTTCTTAGGATCACTATCGTTTCTTCGAAACGCGTATTGTGGAAATACGTTTTGTGGACAACTTTTCATGGACATACATTTCACGGACACACGGTTCGTCGACGCTGTACGCTATTTGGGCACATGCCCCTGCGACGTTTTGTCGACAACGCATTTCTTCACTAAGCCGCTAAAAGCTACTGCGCGATTCACTAAGGCGTGCCTAACTAAACTATGTCCCCCTGCCCCCCGTAATCCAGGCGAGACGCAAAAAACTTTGTTACGAGAATAGCAGGGTTGTGTGCGACGAAACGTCTCAGGTTTTTCGATGAAACGAACACGGGAAGCCTTTCGATCAAGCGTCGCACATGTCGACGAAACGATCTGTAGATGAAACTTCAGTCGACGGACTGAATGCCACCTGGCAAAAATTTAGATCCGGATTTGCGGATATCCGCATCCGCAGCCCCTGACATCCGTATCCGACCCGCAATCCGCCAAAATCCGTCTAAATTTTATCCGCATCCACCAGTTTACTGCAGATATCTGCGGATATCTGCGGATATCCGCGGATAATCCGCGGATATGCAAGGCTCTACCTATAACTATGACGTCATCACGATGACGCCACGTGACGTCACTGGTGGTCTTTGTGACGTCACGTATGACGTCACGTGACGTCATCGTGATGACGTCATCGTCACTGATAACGTCATTAGTGGCGTCACCAGTGACGTCACGTGTGCCGTCATCAGTGACATCACCATTGACGTCACGCGTCCCATAACGTACCGCGCGGTTACGCCGACGGCGACGCCGCTCAAGCCGGAAACGGGCGCCTTAGAGCTACGCTCTAAAAGTTTTTCACAAAGTACATGCATTCTTATTGTGCCTTTTAAATCAGCCATAGCTTGCGAATGACCTTGTTCACCCAGAATTCACCTGGCTGTGATAGACCAATATTTTTTCAGCTTCACAAAAAAAAACTATAATTTTGTGGCTAAAATATATTTTTAAATTAGTGAATGCATTTTCGGGTCTTGCACGAGAGTGCTCGGATAAATATGAAAATGGAGGGAAAGTTAGCAGTTCAACACATGTCATCATTGTATGAGCTCAAAATGTTTATGACAATAATAACTATCATATAATCCGAAGAACTAGCTCTTTCGTAGTGATCAGAATGCGTAGACCTAATTAACAGAAAAAATGACTCTAGCATCTCTTTTTTTGCTTTTTATACGGTTGCGCCGGTCGGTCTGCCCAGTTGGTCTATTTTCGCTAAGTACGCTAAACTAAAAAAGTATCCGTTGGCGATTTTAGAGCGCTGCTCTTTGGCGCCCGTTTCCGGCTTGAGCGGCGTCGGCGTCGCCATCGCCGTCGGCGTCGCCATCGCCGTCGGCGTAACCGCGCGGTGCATTATGGGTAAATTTTCCCGGAGGAACCCGAGGTCCTCCCGAAGGACCTCGGGTTCCTTCGGGAGGACCTCGAGGACCTCGGAAGGACCTCGGGTTCCTTCGGGAGGACCTCGGGAAGGTCACGTGACCCCCAGGTAACGTTGACCCCCCCCCCTCCCCAGGTCACGTGACCCCCGTGAGGGGAGGAGGAGGAGAAAGGAGGGGTATACCCTCCCTCAGTACTTTTCCTCCTCCTCCTCAAGAGCTGCGCTCCAATTCGGCGTTACAGGGAGTTGTAAACGGCTTTCATTTTTTTTTACCTAAAACCAAGTAATAGGTCGCGGCTGCCAATAAAAGAGGCGAAATTGATTAATAACTCAACTAACTGACTAAAAAATCTTAATAAAACGTTTACATATTCAATCTGACAGTAGAATGTAGTCGGATAACGGATATCAACACCTCAATAAACCCAGCCTTGTCATAAAATGTGGAATAATATAATTCGTAGATGGCGCTGCAGGCGAAAATATCAACTTGTACAGCGCTTCGGACCCAAACTATGCACGCAAAAAGCGATGGACATGAGACGATTCCACCGCCCTTTGCCGGCCTCGCCAGCGAAGACGCGTGTGATAGAGCCGCTCTTTGCCGGTTCAGTCTCGCTTTGAAGACGTGAACAAGGGTCACATTTCTCGCCCCGTGAAGCCCACTAGGAATTTTAAATGCGTTACATTTGATAGTCCAAACCTCAGATGTAACTTCGATGAAGCGTGCGATCAGCGACTTCTCTAGGGTCGGAAACCTGTCTCAGTGTGCGCTCGGCCTTAGCCAAAAGGACCAACGTAGAAGTTTGGACTAGTTGGTATTTCATCAAGGACACGGACAAGAACAAGAAGGTAGACCACACGTGCTATCATGGCTTTTTTGTTTGCTGGCTTATTGTAGCATAGCGTTTTCCAAATTCTGGGTTGCGATTCAGTTTCAGCGGGAAGTCGCAAAGCGGCTAGGGGACTCGAAAAAATGCGAACTTAAATTATCTGCGGTGGCGTCGAAGAAAACCGAGTACATGTCACCGCGCAACATCAAGCCGCAACGGAGAGACGCGGTATCCGAAATTCACCGTCGTTTGGAGAAACTGTGCCCTAACAAATTTATTTTAATCACTAAGAGCAGTCGCTGAAATTGTCCCGGCCGCGTCTCTGTTTCCTCCTGCGTTGGCTTCTAGCCATGCTGGTTTACTCTGGCCATATGAACTGTCCAATAAAATTTCAACGTCAATTTTTCGTATTACTGTCTATGCACTAAAATCGAAAACCTTCTGCCACGACGCTGCTTGCGCGCTCAGGTTATTGGGGAGCTAGACTGCTAGCGCGTAGATGCGCTTTATAAAAACGAAACTTCAAAACGTGTACATATTGAGCGTTTCTTTTTGAGCGTCAAAAAAATGCTGCGCCCGCCTTCTATCTTTTAATTGTGGGCGGATTTAATAGTTACAGATTATGTCCAAAGACTTTCTATATAAAACCACACCGTCAAATGTACTCTTAAAAAGTTTCTTGGTCAAAATAAATGTTCTCCTAAAAGTACCAACGGCAATTGTTTTTTTCTTAACGGACCCTTGGGCAGAGATGAATACAACATCAGAAGTTATCGTGTGATGCGAAAGTTTCGCAGGAACATTTTCGAACAGTCTCTATATTATTATGGTATTATTCTTCATCTCTAAGATTCTGGGACAAGTGACTAGGTCACACTTGCGCCCTCGTTCAACTGGCGCCTGATCGCCCGAGCTTAAGTGAATGGAAGAACAACTTGTTATTTTCGAGTTTAATAACAAAGCCAAGAATCTTCGCGCAATTCGCTAACCAGAAAACTTGCAAAAACGACCCACCTATTTCGAGAAGTTTATTGCAATAGGGCCCATATCTTTACCTCCTGGAACAATATCAAGATCCCACAAACTAGGAATCAGCAACTTCTAGTTTCAGCGGGCCAAATCGCCGCAAAATGGAAACAGAGCCGGCCGGACGAATAAACGGAGATGGGGGAGGAGAGGGAGGGGGGAAGGATGGAAGGAAGATTTAAAAAATAACATAGACAAAAAGCCACATGCTCAAAATGTCATGCAAAAATGTTCTCTTGGTTCAGGAGCATGTAACGTAATATCGTTTGAGAGTAAAATTAAATAAAAATTAAAATCAGTAAAACTTGGAGAGTTCAGTACTGCTTGCCAAGGAACAAACATTTCGATCAAGGGAGATTCACGCGCTTGAAACTTATTGGAAAAAATTTGCTACACAAACCCGAGCACCAGGAAAGCACAAGAGTATGGATTAGTTTGGAGTTTCATTATGAAAACGTAATGAAAGTCGTGCAACCGTTAAATTTTCCCCTAAAAGCGCGTTTCTTCTTTTTGTTTTTAGAAGTCCAAGAAATATTTTAGTTTTTAGCGTTTGGAGCGCATAATAAGGCAATTTTAAACTTGAAACTATTTAGGAGATGAAAGTTACAAGACGTCACACGCAGCACATAGTGCAGCATTGTGCCGATACTGGCATCGAAAAGGAAATATTGTGTCAACACCATTTTGATACAGCCAATATCTGTAAAGCACCGGATAGGTCGAGCCGAGGCAATTATGACACGCCGTACCCGCCGAAGCTTCTCATTATGTGTCGAGAGTGTTCTTTGTGAATCTGCTATGCTGGCCAGGTATTCTAATTTTTTGATAGATTCAAAACCGACGTTGAAAAAAAATATTAAACAAAAAGAAGAATCTGCTTATTTTTTTGCCAGAGAAAGACAAACAAAGCGGATGAAGCTTTGTTCAATCGTCCATCTCCCTTTGACATCGCCTTTTGTTAAGCCTTATTTTGTGTCTTCGTTTGGTTGTGAGCGATAAGAACGGCCGCTTCAAGCAGAGTGGTGAAGCGAAACACGTGACCGCTTAACCAAGGACAAAAACGCTTGGATGAAAATCAGTGACATTACTCGCTCTGACGCGCTGATGGGCTCACGTACTAGGGCCTTCATCTTCGCGGTTGGCCAAGTTAGGGTGATGGTTAGGGGCCACGTAGGTCCAGTTTACAAAATGGGCTCTTCATGACCCTGGTGGTGTCGTGCGTTGCAGTCGCGGCCGTGGTTTTTCGATGTAAACGGCCGGAATACGTCCATGCCAACATTTCGGTAATTGCCGTTTTCGTCGTCGGCGTCCATGGAAATATTGTGGTGAATTTGTTGGACGCGCTGCAACAGAGAACTGCTCATCGGCGATATCAAGGGTTTCCATTGAATGTGGGGGACCTTATTCGTTCTCGACTTTGTGTTTGCTTGCTCCGAGTCGGTTTATGCATCTATCACGGATTACAGGATATCGCTGTGCTATTCGTTAGTGCACTCCCAGCAAGCTTCTGGTAGTCGTCCTGCTTCCGCCTCATGACAGTTTTAGTAGATCATTCCGATCCATCGGAGTCCCCCAATAACGAAATGATGTATGAGCGAAGGCGGCGACGGAGTTTCGGGTATCGTAATCGGATTCAAAAGAACGACTTGCAAAAGCTCTCAAACCTCAAAGGATCTTCTTGTTTGATTTATGAGTTTTGCCGGGCATAAAAACAGTCTACATCTAGTTAATCATTTACTTTCTGTTCAACAGAGAAGTATCACTTTTGATTCTGTCGAGAACAAGCTGTGTTTAATCATAGTTGTTTATGTGTGCGATCTAAACAATTACATTTGTCCGTTGCCAGGTTTTCTAAACATCCGCTCGTTCAAATGTATATAATGAATTTCAATTTCTACATACAATATTTGCATTTATATGTAATAAAATGATCTATGATTGACGTTTATGGTGATATCAATATCATTAAAATATATTATATAGGCAGACTTATAGATGTTCCAGTTTTACTAAACGTTTCCAAAAATTATCAAAGGAAGATTGATCAACATTATTTTATTATTTTACGATACTACATTTTTTATTTAATTAAACATAGGGGAGAGTGCGCAAAAGTGAAACAGTTTTCACAATGTAATTTTTTATGTAGTTTGTTGGGAACCTAGAAACAAGTTTAATGGTCTTAAGTGTAGCGTGAAAAACCCCTCTTATTAGATGAACAGCACTTTGCCCTAACTCTTCTATAAATCTAAAAAAATATGCAAAAACAGAAATGTCTTACTCCGCCCTCCCCCAGGGATGAATGGGACACATGCCAGACTTAGCTAAAAATTGTACTAGTGAACGCAGGTCTTCATCAGACATGATGCCCGATGGCAGTCATCTTTTTTCTTCCGATTATTTGGTGGTTTGGTGCACAAAACTAAAAGTGCGGTAACATTTTACACGAAGCAAATAAATGGTGCCCTTTATTCAATATAAACTAAAATGAGATGATTCACCGTTATTGCAGGTTAACCTTAGTGCTTGTCTTCCAGTCAGAACACCAATCTTCATAAAAAGAGGGCTGAGACGCTGTCCCATTCCTTTTACTTTCGCACTTCCATTCCTCCCAAACTGCTTTGCACGAAGTAACTGGCCAATTCTAACAACATATGAGATGTAAAACTTAAAACACCAGTGGAAAGCAACATAATAAAACATAATTTAACTGTTAATTAGTTTACTAAAGCCGTTGTCAAACCGTTTTGGATCAGGAAGCGAGCAGCTACTTAGTTTTCAAATATAAATAAGGGAAGAACATAAAAGATTAGGACGGACAAGACGTTTCCCAACTGGTTCATGGATCACTCCGCGAGGTCCTTGGATTCCAGTCCTGCAATTGGTCTTCCAACCAGAAGATCGTGCAGATTGCCCTGGATGAAATATCGCACGAGATCCGACTGATGCAGGCATTGCTTCCTTCCGTGATGACAAGCCTTCTTGGAGAGGACTTCGCCTTCCGGGACACCTACGTCTTCCTGGCCAGGTCGGCAAGTAACCTCCTGCATTCCTCCTGGGTCACTTTTCTCCGTAATCTGAAGCTGTCAGAAAATCAAGTGCCTCAATGCCAGCCCCAAAGGGACCGTCTCATTAATCTCACTTGCGCCAAGTTCTCGTCGGCAACTGAGGCCCTTCTCTCACAAGGCACAAAGTTTTCGCCGCCGCTTCCAGTGTCAAGAGTTGAACACTTGGCTGCTGTTCATGAGGTCGCAGCGAAGGTTCCCGATTCCCGCCGCCAAGAGTTTATCGGGGCCGGTTCAAGATCTGTGCGTTTTCATGGTGGAAGCTCGACCGGAAGGAATGATGTGCGCCCTGCTCTTCAGGAGCTTCGCGACGCGGATTTGAGAGTCCTCGAGGCGGACAAGTCAGGACAGTTCGTCATCCTCGACGAACAGCTACTGGATGAGAAGGTGTCAGCTGCCCTCAACAAGAACTTCCTCGCGGTTGGCAGGCGACCTTCGGGGTCACTTTGCACGGAGGCAAAACGTCTTTGCGCTGCCCTAAACATTTCTTCCCTAAGAAACGCCATTGGATCCCCCTCTCTACAGTATCTTTCTATATTATTTTCTGCAAAAACACATAAACCTGGGGTCCCGCTTCGCAGCATCATCTTCGAACGCGGTTGCTGGCAAAAGCACTTGGCCCTATAACCTACAGAAAAGCCTCGCAGTATTAGACCTACCTTATCCCTTCCGAATTCAGAGCTCTCTTGACCTGCTACAAGCTCTTGAACCCTTTCATTCCCCATCCGAGGCACTCGGAATTTTCTCCCTAGATCCAGAGGATCTGTATTACAGTCTCGACGTTACCAACTTACTTAGGTTCGTATCTGAGGCAGTTCACCTTCACGGAGTATTAAAATTTCAGAACTCGTCCGGAATTCCCCGTGATTCATTGACTTAATAGAGCTGTACCTTCGATCCACGCTTGTAGAGCAAGAGGGAAAAGTGTTTAAGCAAAAGTCAGGCATATGCATAGGTTCTTGCCTCGCTCCCGCCCTGAGCGAGATATACCTATTTTTCGTCGACCAAGCTATTCAAAAGGCGCTCACGACCCTGTCCCCGGGGACATCAGTTTATCGGTATGTGGACGATTACCTGATCATTCACACCTCGAATCCCACAAAAATCGAGCAGGCGTTCTCGAACAACTCGTTCGGCCTCAAATTCACAAGAGAAGACCCAACCTCTGAGGGACTCCAATTTCTGGACGTCCGGCTTCGGCCTACAGGATCCGGTCTTTGCTGGTCGTTCCAGCAGAGGTCGCGCAAGCCCCTGCTCCCGTTTAATAGCTACCACTCCAAAACCGTAAAAAATGGGATAGTAAAGACTCTTTTGACGTCCTCTAGTACTAAGTCCTGCCTCCACTGGGTAGCTAAGATTTGCTCTATGCAAAGCCTCGCTTGATCAAGGCCGGTTACCCCCAGGATCTGCTGGAAATTACACTAAAGCGCATAATAATTGGACAGGCACCAATCAAAAAAGGGCAGGGTTCACCTGCGTCATCGCAGTATGCGTGCATGCCGTACATCCACAACACGGGACACCGTATCAAGTCGTTGGCTGCTGGGTTTGGCACGAAAGTGTTCTTTTCTTGCCGCTTCAGGCTATCTTCCATATGCCAAATGGTCAATTCTCGCGACCCCCCAAAAGCCTGCCCCAAAAAATACGCCACAGTTTATCTCCCGTGCAAGAAACAGTGTGTTTACTCCATCCCCCTCAGCTGCGGCTCCCAATACATCGGCCAGCGCGGCCGATGTGTCAACGACAGAGTTCGGGAGCATGCCACTGAGGTAAACAACGCCGCCCACAACCCCTCTGTCCCGAGTCATCACCCTATCGCCGAACACGTCGCGACCTGTGCATCGTGTACCCCCGACTTTGACGCCACTTCCGTACTAACTTCGCACAGGTCGAGGTATACGGACGGGAAATTTTGGAGGCTTTCAAAATGCGCCACAGCCCTACAAACATCGGTTCTCCCTCCCTAGCACTATCCGAAGCCGACCTTGCCTTTCTCCGACCTGAACCTCAGCCTCGAACCCACCCTCTGTTTCCTTCACCAGTTCGTTAGGACCCGTCCGTTCCCCTTTTCCCTCCCTTTGCTATTCCCCGGTTCCTTCCTTCTTCTCCTCCTCCTTTTTCTGACAACGCGCCCTCCTCCCCCTCCCTCAGGAGAGGAGAGCCCGGCTCGTCGAAGTCGTCAATAAACGTTCGCTGCCAGTTGGGAAACGTCTTGTCCGTCCTCGTCTTTTATGTTGTTCCCTTATTCATATTTTACCCCTACCAGCACGCTCTTCATTCCAATTACTTAGTTTTGAGTGTAGGAGTGGCAGCCATTGACTCAAAGTCGTGTATACCACAACAAGCCGGTACGTCGTTATAGATTAAAGAACTGTTACCACGGCGTCATCAATCTAGCAGTTCATCAACTTTGTGGGACTATTCACGGAAGAAATGTGTTGACTGTTCCACTCCTCCAACTGTCCCACTCGTCCCCAAGTCTGCCCTAATGAATTCGATTTTGACACTGTAAACGAAAAGCTTTCTTTAGCTTAAGAAGCTTAAGAAGTGACAAAGTGACAGGTAGCTTACAGAAAGTGACAAAATAGCGAGCAGTTAAACATGCGATCCCTGTACGGCGGGACAAACTTCAGTTTTTATCTTGGCCAATTTAGTGGTCAATAACTTAAAAACAAATAAATCCGTCAAGCTTGTCCTTTGCTCCTTCTTTCATCAATAGTGACAGATGGCCCAGTTGGTACATGACTTATTTGGACAAAATGCGCCGCAAGACAAGGACAGAGTAAGTAAGACAACACGAAGCGCTACTTTCAACTGAATGTTTATTGAAACAACACACTATTTATACACCCAATCGGGCTTTTGAAGCAAGAATTCAAATTCCTTGTCTGTTAGATGCACTGACGGGGCACTAATGCATTTGTCATCCCCCTGCATTCTAATGTTAAATGACTCGAACATCTCTCTCGAGATTTTACTTCTCAGCTTTCCCAGAATTTTTGCTTTTCCAGTTCCGGGGCGCAAGGGCATCTGTCGCAATGAATAGCTAAATTGTCCGAGGGGAATTCCTTACTGATAGCGCGTGCTCTCTTGCCCTTTCATGAACGCATCTGCCCGTTTGGCCGACGTGTCCTTTCCCGCATGTCATTAGAATTTCGTATACGACCGAAGATGCGCATTCCACGAATTAACTAGAGTGCTTCTTTCTGCAAACATCACCTCCATCTTGTTTGTTGTTAATTCTTTGGCACAGGCTGGACAGCTTTTCCGAGCCGAAAACACAACCTGCAAATCAAAGTGTGCCGCCACTTTTTTTAGGTTGTGTGAGATCTTGTGGATATACGGCTATAACAGCGGGTCTCACTCTCCTACTGGGCTCCTGTGCTTCCTCTTATTTCTTTTTCATCTTGGAAACAAGTGTTTCAGCCACCTCTTTGAAGAAAACGATCAGGGTAACCCGACAATTTTAGGCGTTCCACCTGGTTGCAAAAACTACTTTTCACGGCGTGCTGGCACGACTTGGCAAAAGGTGCGTTCATGATGTCTTTCATTTCAAGAATTAATTAAAGATTATATTTTCTGTTTAATATCAATATTTCTACCCTAAAATTGTTCTTGAATTGAAATGAAAACACCCAGATACTTTTTGCCCTTTGATAGTATACGCATGCGCGAAGGCGTGGCGAAGCATCGAATACAATTATCGGAGTTAAAGAACGATCTACACAAACTACCAAATATCTTAGTTGCCAACTTAAGAAATACCATTCACTGACGCGCACCTTCTATCTGGGTACTTTAATTGAATCAATATGCATCGCCTGCCTGCGAAACGGTATTCTGAAACATCCCGCACAATTCGGGTGTTATTATATGGAACAAATAAATCAATTTCCAAGCGTTCCTCCCTTTCTAGCAGTCGTCTTTGTCAACCCGCGTCTTGAAAATGTGGGCCTGATTTACGTTTATGCTAATACAATATCTTATTTATTGACGATAAATCAGCAAGTCAACCCGCAAGATATTTCTCTTCTTGGTGTTTTGCACAAAATCATGTGTAAATCAATGCAGTGCGGATCAGAATCCCGTATCGAAGAATAAAACCATTCAGCTTGTCTTTTTCCAATGGATACGCTGTCTGGGCTACCAGGACAAACTTAGCGGTAAGACAAGCTGGGCAGCGGTGGCAGCGCGTGAGGCGGGCGATCACGCAGTGAACGTGCAACGTGCAGACATGACTAGCACTAAGGAGGCAATAGACCGATCTCACCAAATGTTCGGCGCATGCGCGAAGCCGCCATAACTTTAGTTCACAAGAGGCAGGAGGCAGCGCTTGAGACGCTTCGTGCCGTCTCGTACTCTACACGCGCAGAGCTCCAGCAGGGTTATTGCACATGCACGAAAGACTAAAGTTCCCTCGATGCATTGTGGCAGCGGTGGCGCAGCCAAACTGGCTGGTGAGCCATTTTGTTCTTAGCCCGAGACTGAGGCAGGAAAAGAGGAAAGTTTCAAAGTAGAAGAAAAAAGGCGCTCTGTGATGACCCCCGACATCCAAGTTCGTCCACTTGGGAACTTCAGAACCCATACGAATTGTCCTACCATAAACGGACGTGGATTTTCGGTTGTCGCTGGTACCTCGTCCCTGGGTACGCGTATCAGTCTCTCAAGTGGAGACGGCAACTTCGTCCAAACATCATCCACGCTGGTGTCTTGCCTGTCGCCGTGTGCACTGTGGTATGTTGCTTGTAGAGGAACCGTGGTAGAAAGCACTTAAATTCCTCCCTTTCTCTTCTAGCAAGCGCCTGCTTCAGCTGCTGCACCATCCGTTCCGCTTGACCGTTTGTTGCGGGGTGGTACGGCGCACTTGTGACCACCAAAACTCCATTTAGGCGGTAAAATGTCTTTATCTCATTGGAAACAAAAGCCAACCCTATATCCGATACCACTTTTCGTGGTACACCAAACGTCGCAAAAACGTTGCGTAACTTGCAGATAACGGATGCTGAGGTCATACTCGAAATAGCACGTACTTCAAGCCATTTAGTGAACGCATCCACAATGACCAGAAACAGTTTTCCGTCCACCGGTCCCGCAAATTATACATGAAGGGTGTCCCACGGTTCCTCTACAAGCAATATACCACAGTGCACACGGCGACAGGCAAGACACCAGCGTAGATGATGTTTGGACGAGAGTTGCCGTGTCCACTTGAGAGGCTGATACGCGTACCCTAGGACGATGTACCAGCGACAACCGAAAATCCACGTCAGCTTAGTGAACGCATCCACAATGACCAGGAGCACATTTCCGTCCACCGGTCCCGCAAAGTCTACATGAAGGGTGTCCCACGGAGTCGACGGCCTTTCCCATGTTGGGCTGCTCCCTTTGGGTATTGCCTCCTGCTGTCGCTGACACGTCTCGCACTGGGCCACACAGGATTCAATCTCCTTGTCGATCCCCGGCAATTAGAGGTAACTTCGGGCGCAAGCCTTCATGGCGACCACTCCCCTGTGTCCTGCATGTACCAAGGTTAACGCCTCTGGTCTCATAGAAGTGGGAATTACGATGCGCGATCCCCGGATCAGGCAACCTCGGTGTATCGATAGCTCCGTGCACTTCATCTTGTAGGCTGTGAAACGCTCGCCAGCTAGCTTCTTGACCTCCTTACTCTTGACTGCTTTGTAGAACTCTGCAGAAAGCGTGGGGTCCCCAGCAGTCTGGTGTGCTAGGTCTTTAGCTGTCATGGGAGGCTTAGTCAATGCTTTCAGCATAAGAACGTCCCCTGATGGTCGCGGTTCATCTTCACTTTCTCTTCATGGTAGTCTGCTCAACGCGTCTGCGCTTTGGTTGTGTTTCCCTGCTCCGTAGACGAGTTCGCAGTCGTATGCAGTTAATTTCACACACCATCGTGTCATGCGCGGTGACAGAACCGCTGGCACTGGAGCTTTCGGACCCATAATCCTTAGCAAAGGCTGATGGTCGGTGGTTACTGTCATGTGACGTCCGGCAAGATATCGGTGGAAACATTGCATGGCAAACACAATCGCCAGTCCTTCTCGATCCAATTGCGAATAGTTCTTTTCCGCGTCTCCTGGGGTTCTCGAGGTAAACATGATGGGAGCTTCGTTTCCGTCTTTATCTAGCTGCGCTAAAACCGCTCCAACGCCATACGGTGACGCGTCGCATGATACCACCAAGCCTTTCTTCTAGTCATAATGTGCAAACACGGTTTCCTGGCTAATGGCTTGTTTCAACTGTTGAAAAGCTTCCCGGTGCCTTTTGTCCCATTTCCAGGGAGTGTCTTTTTCGAGGAGAGCGTAGAGCTCCTTTGCGATGGTAGCCCGATTTGCTATAAATCGGTCATAAAATGTCCAACAGGCCGAGAAACGACTGCAACGTTGTGTGATTCGTTGACTCAGGCATTCTTCTTGATTGCTTTGAACTTGTCGTCGGTAGCATGAATGCCTGCCGCATCGATGAGGTATCCGAGGTACCGCACTCAATCAACTGCGAAACGACACTTTTCCTTTTGAGACGAAGGCCTGCTTGGGAAAGTAGCGATAGTACCGTATTGAGCCTTTCCAGATATTGCGATGGTGTTGATCCGCTGATAATTACGTCGTGTAAGTATATTCCGATTCCAGGAATTCCTGCTAGCACTGTTTATATAAAACGTTGAAAAATCGCCGGAGCTGCTGAAATACCAAAAGGCATCCTCTTGACCCTAAAAAGTCCCTTTGTGGTGTTGATGGTCAACACGTTTGCAGCCTCAGCAGTCAGGCTCAGTTGTTGATAGGCCTGAGTGAGATCCAGAGCTGAAAATACTGATCCGCCCTGGAGATTCGCTAGTATCTCGGAAATCATAGGCATTGAGTACACCGCTGTCCTTGCTTCTTTATTGACCGTGCTACGGTAATCTCCACACAATCTGATAGTGCCATCTTTCTTCCGTACGACTACAACTGGCGTGGCCCACTCCGAGTGTTGAGTTGGTTCGAGGATGCCTTGATTTTGGAGCATCTGAATTTCGGCCTCCACTGCTGTCCGCATCGCGAACGGCACCGGTCGTGCCTTGAGAAAATGTGGCTTGGCATCTTCTTTCAACTTTTTTTATAACTGTGCAAAAACAGTGTGCTAGCAAACTTGTCACTAGCTCAACGCTCAACATGTATCAGCCAATTTCACAACGTCAGCTGAACGCGTTTAGGTATGAAATTGAGCGCACAAATTGGAGCTTCATTTTGGAAATTCAGTCGGTAAACCAGGCCTATAACACTTTTTTGGACACTTACATCGGCATATATAATAAGCATTTCCCATTCAAAATCTTAAAACCATCGAGGCATTCTCGCAAACCTTGGGTTACACCTAAACTTCTAACTATGATTCGCACAAAAAATAATTTATACGGGAGGTTTTTGAAATCTAGGGATAATGTTGCACTCGAAGTGTTTAAAAAGTACAGGAATCAGCTGACAGCCATGTTGAAACAAGCAAAAAAGCAATATTATGTTCATATGTTTAGTGTTGATGATATGCGGAGAGCCGATATAATCTGGCGCAAGCTAAGATGCGTAGTTAATTATAAACCACAAACTGCCACCCCGCTCGAACTTAATATAAACAATACTCGTGTTTCAGAGTCAGATATGACAAACGCGTTTAATGAACATTTTGTAAAGTCTTCGACCTCTTCAGTCTCCACATCCCTTGCAAGTAACGCAATTGAATATATGCCCGTACCTTTACCAAATTCTATATTTTTATTCCCCACTGATATTACTGAAGTACAAAATATATTCATGAGTTTGAAAAACAGTAATAGTCTTGATGCCTATAATATGCAAATAAAACCAGCCAAATTTGTTCTAGATATTCTAGCGCCATATTTAACCCATATTTTCAACCTCGCATTTGAGACTGGTGAGTTCCCTGCCAAAATGCAGCTAGCCAAAGTGAGCGTTTTACATAAAGGAGGAGAGTTAGGCAATATTAATAATTTTAGACCCATTTCTATACTTCCAGTGTTTTCCAAACCGCTTGAAAAACTAATTTCTGTGAGAATTACCTCGCATCTTGAAAAATACAGTTTAATAACTGAGTCTCAATTTGGTTTCCGTCAAAATCGTTCTACCGAATTTGCTTTATTAAAACAGAAGGAATTAATATTAAAAGCACTAGACAATCGCTTATTAACAATTGGAATTTTTCTAGACTTTTCTAAAGCTTTCGACACAATAAATCATGACATACTTCTTGCAAAATTAACATGTTTTGGAATTCGAGGTAACACGTTAAAGTTATTAAAATCATATTTGCAGCATAGAACTCAATTTGTAGTTATATCTAACTTTAAGTCGCATATTCTAAATATAACCAGTGGCGTTCCCCAAGGTAGTATATTAGGCCCATTACTTTTTACTATTTATATAAATGACATTGTTAACGTAAATCGCGACCCTGACATCGAGTTTATTATCTATGCCGATGATACTAGTATTTTTTTCCTGGGCGAGATATTAATACACTTGTAGCCAAATGTAACAACTTGCTTGATAAAATTAATAGATGGACGACGAGCAATCTGCTTAAACTAAATTCACAAAAAACCAAGGCCATCATTTTCAGCAGTTCCAATATTCCAGTTGTGATTTCAAGCCCCGTGGTTTTAAACAACGAAGAAATTGAATTTGTAGATAAAATTAAAACTTTGGGTATCTGGTTTACTAAAACTATGTCCTGGACCGCACATGTTGATTTTATTCTATCCAAATTATCAAAAACAGTTGGATTACTTATGAAATTTAAGTCGTTGTTACCTCAATCTGTTAAGCTTTTACTTTATAACTCATTGGTATATTCGCAGTTTAATTATTGTCACCTTGTGTGGGGCAATACGACAAAAGCAAACATGAACAAGCTGTTTATTTTACAAAAGAAAGCTGTGCGCGCTATCGCTAATTGTTCATATTATCACCATACCGAACATTTGTTTTCTTCGTTAAAAATTAAACCTATTCAAAATATCTATGAATATAAGCTTTTAGTCACGTATAAGAAATCATTGCTGATTACAGATAGCTTTTTTATGCGTCTATGTAGTCTTGTCCCATTCACTTCACCATATCAACTTAGACCAAAAGAAAAATGGTTTGTTGCACCATCACGCACGTTGTATTTTAATCAAACATTAAATTACCAGTTAACTACTCTATTAAATTACTTATTTACCAAAGAAATTGATATCGATGGGATGACACTGACTGAGGTACGAAAATGTTTTTGATTTTCTTTTTCTTTGTATTGAAAAGTCCCGTATGTGTATAATTATATTTATATCTATTTTTCTTAGCCGTATGTGTGTAATTATATTTATATGTATTTTTCTTTTCGCCTGCTGTAAGAGGGGGCTCGGACCTTCGTCAAGCTGCAGTTGCAGCTTTTTGTCCATGTCCCCTGTTTCGTCTCCGAAACGAAATAAAGAGATTTATTATTAACTCTAGGTGCACAGCTGGGTCATTGTGTCCGGTGATCTTGCAGTCGAAGACTTTGTCGTGTGTGCTTAGAACCCTTGCAACATTGTCGTTGGCGTCCACCTGGTGTATTCCGCTCAATCGAATTCTTAGTGTGTTGACCAGTTTCTTCCTAGCGGGTTGCAGCCCCTTCCTCGCGTCACTAGCAGAAGTAGTACGTAGTCCTTGGACTTGTGTCGTACCTGGACATTGGCTGTGCCGAGCACTTCCACTCCTTCGCCTGACCAGGTGTGTAGGGTCACATCTTCTTGGTCTAGCCTCGAAGGGTGTTTTGGCCACATCTGACGATATGTTTCCTCGCTGATGATGGTGCAGGCCGCTCCCGAGTCCACCTCAAAATCCATGACTCGATTTTCAACCTTGAGCTTGATCATGAACTTGGGTGATGTACTTTATGCTCGCACAGCATTAAGCTTGTACAGACCTGCCGAAGTTCCAGGGGAATCATCTTCGGTTTCAGATGCCTGATCTTCTTTTTCGATGAAATGTGTGGAGTGCGGGTATTTCTTGAGTCCTGTCCTTGCGAAGCAAGCCTTTTCAATGTGGCCCGTTTTGTGACAGAAGTTACATCGCGCGTTGCGGAATCTGCAGGAAGCAGCTGAATGCTGTTCCTGGCACCTGTAAGATCTGGTCCATTCGGATGTTTTCCTTTCCTTAATGTCTCTTTTTTTAAGCGTTGTCTTATCTTTCCGGACTTCGTGAATTTCGGACTTCTCTGCTTTCAAATCCTTTTGATGCTGTGCGGCGCTCTCTGTCCGCAGCGCCGTGTCATGCGCCTTCTGAAAAGTCAGGTTTACTTCTGCAAACAGTCGCTGTGTTAAACCTTTGTCGCGAAGGCCGCACACAAAACGGTCTCTCGAGATTACCTCGAGAGGCAGCAACGTTGGGTTCAGCTCTCGCTGTCGAGCAGGAGATCGTGCTTCGCCTGCGGAACTTGCGGTGCTGGTGCTAGCTGAGACCGCTGCTGGGGTTGCCGTAAGAACTCAGAAATTGTAGTCGGCACCAAGCCTCTTTAAAGCTGCGTCATAGCTCGATATCCGCTCCCCCGCCTGATGGTTCCTTCGCTGAAATCTCGTCCTGCTGGAAAGCTCCGACGGCCGCGGGTCGTCGTGTTTCTTCAATGTCGCCATGAGCCCGTCGAAACTGACCTCACCAGGGGTCTTTGTTGCCACGAGCGCTCGTACAACTTCGTAGGTTTTTGCTCCGCAAAGGGTCAGCAGATAATACCTCTTCTTTGTAGGCTCCAGCACTCCGTTTGCTTCGTAGAAGAATCCAAGTCGCTCGCTCAGGACGGCCACACTGTTCCATCAAATTTTTCAAGCTTGCCCTGGGTAGCCATCGTTCACTCGCCCTTGTAATGTCCGTTCTCCGACCTCGTTGCCAAAAGTGTGTTGTATCGCAAATAGGAACCATTTGCAGCCGTTAGTCGGTCGACTGGTTCGTTTTAATCATGGCTCCCGACTGACCGACACCCGTGCTCTTTCAAACCGCGCGCTCTCACCACGTGAGGACCACGCGCTTCCCGACATGTCCCGCCATCCGCTATAGCATAAGCAGATACATCACAACGGGTTTCCGTAGAGTGTTTGAGGGTAAAAGCACTAAAAACAACGGACAAGTAAGAGGAACGAACAACACAGAGCGCTCTGTGTTGTTCGTTCCTTTTACTTGTCCGTTGTTTTTAGCGCTTTTACCCTCAAACACATGGATCACCAACTAGCCCAAGTGCATACCTTTTTCCGTAGAGTGCACTGAAGAAACTAGAATCATGGTTACCTCTTGGAGTAGCACAAGAAACGAATTTCTTTCTCTCGTAATGGTTCGTCAGTCAACGCTTCTGAATACAGGCTTGATTTACGGTAGATGCAGCTGACACCTCGAAAGACTATTTTATAATTTCAACAACGTTCTTGAATCTCCCCAGTTTTAGGTAATATGGATATTCGATGTATTGAATTATTCCAAAACCCAAATACTAGGACACCGTTAGTCGAGAATAGGAATTTGCTCAGTTATTGTTGGATTCGAATTAAAAATCGAGTAATGGTAGAAATTTGACTAATTCTATTTTTTATTAAATTAAAAAAATTATAAATGATTTCGCGGGAGAAAATTTAACTAGAATAATACCGGTCGATGGAACATATAAAGGACTGCGGGTGTAAAGTATTTGCTAACAAATATTTTTATGGCAAGGCACTGTAGATGTCCCGAAGAGGTCAAAGGTACTGGGTTTTTCTTTTTTATAATTGTGACAAAATATGACAAAGCAGTTTAGTATAAACTAAAAGATTAGACCGCGCATTTTACATTTGTAAAAAAAATATAGCAAGTGTTCTCACTTTTACCTATTTATAAAAACTGACGTTATTAGGTAACGAAATCAAGCAGCCGAAATGCAGCAGTTTGTCTCTCTCGACTACACTTCTTGTAGAAAGATACGAACGTTTTAGACTTATTACAAAACGGCTTCGTTACTCTTGAAACTTTTACTGTACTGCTGATTAACGTAGGCTTATATTGCCGCCTGCATGACCGATAAAGAACACTTTCCCGTGCATCTAGAAGATTCGAGCTTACTGTTTCCCCGAATGCAAAAGATAAGGAGGCCAGAACGACCTTGCCTAGGAAGTCTCGCCTTAGCCAACTCCCGAACATTCAAGGTGGAATCTTAGAGATACCGAGTGTTGTAGATAAGGGGCCGAACGTGACTGCCGAATCATTCACAACCTCCCGACGACGACGCACACTTTCGCCACCACTTGACTCTGCGTTTTCGCCGACTCCGACACCTTCGGCGCTTTGGACTTATCTTCTTATTTACGTTGTTTGTTTTTTATTCTGACAGAAGTTCGCCAATGAAACATTTATTTCAGTTAAATATTCATCGCCTCTTTGTCTTCATTCGTGACATTTCTGGTGGAGGTGCGGGGTAACCATCGATGTCCCTTCCGCGTACGCCACCGAGGATCCGCCGGACCAAATCTATATATCAAGCTCCGGAGAACTGCCTTCTGTGAAACCAGAGGAAGCTCGGACAAGCCGCCGCACAAAAGAACAAGCCTCGAAATGTGGACTTCTGACGCATAAACCAAAGAAGAACAAGACAATGACGCCGCCGGCGTCGACCTCCCTCTCCGTCGTTCTTATGCGCGTCGCACCCCGTGGACACCCGCTTTCTTCCACGGCGACGTTTTAACAAAAATAGAGGACTTGATCAACCAGTACGAGCGAGTAGCCCGGCACATTGGTTGGACTCCTGAACAGAGCCTACAGAACGTCTACTTCGCCCTGGTGGGTGCGGCGCAACACTGGTTCGAGAATCATCATGAATCCTCGATTACGTCATGGGGCTAGCTAAAAAAGAAGAGCTTCGGCGGACGTTATCCAGTCAGCGCCGGCGGGAGAGGTCCGAGGATTTCCTTCGGACGAGGACGCAACGCCCCAACGAGAGAATCACCAGCTACATTGAACACGTCCTACGCCTGAGTGCACGCGCCGACCCTTAGACGACGGAGGAAAAGAAGGTGAAGGTTCTCAAGTGCGGTATAAAGGAGAACATCTTTGAAGGTCTTGTACGCAACCTACCTGCGACCGTCGAGGCTTTCGTAAAGGAGACGTCGAACATTGAACGCGGCCTCCTTGCGAAAGCCGGTCACTACCAGCGACTTCCCAGTGTCACTGGCCCCACGCTGTCCATCTGCGACATCGGCACCAGTATCCAAGGCATCGGCGAGATTATCGCCGACGTCACCCGAGCGGAGCTCAAAAGCTGCTTCCTACTGCCGAACATCCGGCCTCGCTCTTGATCGCCGAGGTCGTTCGAGGAATACACCGAGCCTTCTAGCCGCAGCTCCCGTCGACGTGCCATCTCCAAGGAACTGACACTGACCTACGCCGCAATGGCCCACAGACCACCGACACTTGCTCTCCCGTATGTGGTGCCTCCACGCCATGCAGCCACCATGAGGAGAATCGAGTGTAACATGTACATGAATTAAGAAAGACGAGACCGTTTGAAGTAGAAAACAGCGTTATATTAGAAAACAATATGCCAAGATGAAAACACACTAATTAAATTTACACACAAAAAACTACGAATGTATGACTTTGGGGAAATAGTTACTGGAACGCACGTTCGACAGATTGTTCTCGCAATGTCGGCACACTGCTTCAATGCTGCTCACTAAGGGCAGCCGGAAAGTTCGCTGTAACAACTTAACGCTTTTCTTGTTTCGTGGCGCTGGGTCTTGGGAGGTGTTGTGCGCTGGAGCGGCGACAAAGCACGTACCGGAAAGTCCAGGGTTCAGCCTGAAGCCGGTGGGTCGGAGGCGGCGTTGGCACGGCGTCGGCGTCTGGGGTGGCGTGTTGGAATAGACGGGGCCGCTGTGGTCTTGACGTGTGCTCCGCAACACGTGCACCTGCCTTCAACTCGGGTGAAGGCCTTGCGGGAGCCGGAGGTCAGGCCAGGTGGAAGCCTTGAAGAACCCGGGTCTGGACGCCCGGCGGTTCCCTTCCACACGCTGGTCTGCCCGCTCGAACACACTCCATTTTCTGTTCTCCGCCTTCCTTTTCTTTTTCTTTCTTGATGCAGGGCGCGTGGCACGCGCCACGAAGATGACGCGCGCGCACACACAGTTCGTCGCGTGCACAACGCGGCACGAAGATGACCCGGCACGCGCACATACACACCGTCGAAATCCGCGCACGTTACACAAACCCCCTTTTACAAAGTTTTTTTTTAAACAAAAACTCAGCGAACTGCGCGAGATTCACACCTCTAATACATGACAGGTAGCCAAACCAAATATGCACAAAATGCGGGCAAAAACACAAGCAAAACAGGTTAATTCATTCTTACTTCCCACGTCAAAAATCGTGGTAGCGACCATTCTGCCGCTGCAAGGTCGCTTCCCTCACAGATGGCTGACCGACTCCTCGGTCTGCGGCGGGGACTTTTCCTCGCAAATTTCTCTCTTCTCCAAGGAATGCTTGGAATTAGCCCTTCTCTTTGCGGACGAATCGCGCTCTTCTTTCTTTCCGTCTTTTTTAGGACCGCTTCCAACGCTTTCTGCCGAAGAGCGTTCGCTGCTCAACTCCTGGTCGCGTCCGGCGGACGCCCTCGAAGGTGACGCCGACATCGATCTAGGCCTCGGCTTGCGCCCAGAACCCGGTGCGTTCCTGGGCTCCTGCTCTAAGTCGAACCCCTCTGGATCACTCCTGGACCTTCCCCCGCGTCTGCGCAAGTACCTCCCGTAGAAGCGTCGATATGGCCTCCGCTGGACTCGGGTGTCTTCGTGTTCGTCCTTCTCTTCAAGCTGGAATTGGGGTCTCATGTCTTCGGTGGGTAGCGAGCTTCTGGTCATACCCCTGGAACGTCGGTAGTAGCGGCGTAGAAAGGGTCTCCTAGGCTGCAGCCATCGCTGCGGTGGCTGTTGCGGCTGCGGCGAGTCCGGCACGAGCACAACGTCATGAACGTCGTCCGAGTCCTGCACACCACGGCGCGGGTTGGGCATTGGTCGGCGTTGACCCTGTCTCGGGAACCAGCGACCTCTAGAGTATCTGCTGTCCGCGGCGTAAGGAGTACCCGGCACAGGTTCGCCGTCGGGACTTGTCACATTGGCGGCCTCGCGGCCCTTCTCGCCTACGACGACGTCAAACTCGACGGTCTCACCCTCGTAAAGGCTGCGCATGAACTTCTGCGGGTTTCTCCGCGTGATCGCGGTCTGGTGGACGAAGATGTCTTCCCTCATGTCGTTGCGGTTGATGAAGCCGTAGCCGTCCTTTACGTTGAACCACTGGACGGTGCCCAGCACCCGCTCGGCGAGCACGGGTTTCTTCGTTGTCACCTGGATGGAGCCAATGTCGACGATGGGCGCTTTTCGGCTTTGCCCAGTAAAGCTTGCTCCGGCCAGGATCGAAGTAATTGCGTTATGTTTCGGTTTTTCGTCATTCATGGTTCCGCTTGCAGGATGATCAGGAACCTGCAACAATCTCTTCCACTCCGAGTCAGGGGAAGAGACTTCGCGTGAGCCGGGAACATTTCCGATTATAACATCGTAAAGAGGATCCTCCAGGCACTTTACAATCGTGGTTCCGGCAAAATAGGGGAGGCGATGTCAACTTCCGCTTCCCGAACCTTGATGCTGCGGCCATCCACCAACTTTAGTGTGGCGGTAGTCCCCGTAAATGCCACCTCTGGGACAAGTGAGCGACGTACCACTAAGGTGTTGCTTCCTGTGTCTCGTAATACCGAAACAGTCTGGCCGAACAGTGCCCCTTCCAAGACGGGCATGTCATAATGTGCCGTCGACCTTTCTTGAACCACGTTGGGATCCTTGTTCCCTTCATCTTGTTTCTCCAGTTCATGTTCAGAAGCCTGCCGCGACTTGTTCCTCATGTCTTGATGAGATATACAACAGGAAGACACATTCTGGCCGCCGTCTTTCCATCTGCACGATTTCAAGTCGTGCCCCTTGCGACGACAGTGCACGCAGAAGAGTTCCTGTGATGTCGAGCGGCAGTCTGATGCTTTATGCCCCGTCTTATTACAAACGAAACATTTAATCTGAGGTTTGTTGAGGAAATTGCCATCCTTCGGTTTCGTGTCCCCTGACTCGTACGTTCCCCGGAACACAAGTAGGTTTCTCTCTCGCTGTGCTTCGAGAAAGCCGTCCGCCACTTCTGCCATCTCGCTGAGCGTCTTGCACTTCCTCTCTCGGAGAAACAGAGCTAGCCGGCTGTGGCAGTTGTTGAGGAACTGTTCTGCGACAACAATGTCTCGTACACTCTCGAAGTTTGTGGCCGTTTCGGACATTTCTATCCAGCGATCAAAAAAACTGGAGAGTCGCGCGGCGTACTGCTTTCCAGTTTCACCGTCTACGGGTTTGCTCTCGCGAAACTTTTCACGGTAGCCTTCCGCTGTGAAGCGAAAGCGTTGGAGTAGCGCGAGCTTGGCCTGATCATATTTCATTGAATCCTCCGGGGATAATCGTCCGAAAACTTTCAGTGCCTCCCCGCCTAGACACATACTCAAAGCAGTGGCCCATTTTTCCTTTGGCCAGCTGTGCGCCACGGCGATGTGTTCGAACCGTTTGAGGTACGCGTCCAGATCATCGCGTTTGTCGTCAAATGCTGGGATTAGCTTATGCGGGTTTATCATGACCGACGGTTCTGATCCGGTACCGTTGTCACCCGCGGCGGCGGATGCTGTTGGGATTGCAGCCTCTGCCAAGCGAAGCTTTAGCCGGAGAGTTTCCTGCTCAAGAGAAGCCAGCGCTCGTTCGGCGTCTAGTCTTTCTTTTGTCGCTTCTCTTTCCGCTATCTTCGCGTCCCGTTCACGCGCTCTTTCCGCCTCTACCCATTTGCGTAAGTCATCTCCTGCGAGACCCAGCGCTTGGCCCAGAGATATGATTTCCCTCGTCTCCATTTCTACTGTTATTCGCCACAAGATTCAAACGGTCTCGTCCTGTCGCGGACGCCAATTGTGAGGAATCGAGTGTAACATGTACATGAATTAAGAAAGACGAGACCGTTTGAAGTAGAAAACAGCGTTATATTAGAAAACAATATGCCAAGATGAAAACACACTAATTAAATTTACACACAAAAAAACTACGAATGTATGACTTTGGGGAAATAGTTACTGGAACGCACGTTCGACAGATTGTTCTCGCACTGTCGGCACACTGCTTCAATGCCGCTCACTAAGGGCAGCCGGAAAGTTCGCTGTAACAACTTAACGCTTTCTTGTTTCGTGGCGCTGGGTCTTGGGAGGTGTTGTGCGCTGGAGCGGCGACAAAGCACGTACCGGAAAGTCCAGGGTTCAGCCTGAAGCCGGTGGGTCGGAGGCGGCGTTGGCACGGCGTCGGCGTCTGGGGTGGCGTGTTGGAATAGACGGGGCCGCTGTGGTCTTGACGTGTGCTCCGCAACACGTGCACCTGCCTTCAACTCGGGTGAAGGCCTTGCGGGAGCCGGAGGTCAGGCCAGGTGGAAGCCTTGAAGAACCCGGGTCTGGACGCCCGGCGGTTCCCTTCCACACGCTGGTCTGCCCGCTCGAACACACTCCATTTTCTGTTCTCCGCCTTCCTTCTCTTTTTCTTTCTTGATGCAGGGCGCGTGGCACGCGCCACGAAGATGACGCGCGCGCACACACAGTTCGTCGCGTGCACAACGCGGCACGAAGATGACCCGGCACGCGCACATACACACCGTCGAAATCCGCGCACGTTAC